>JAUCMT010000053.1:1289681-1302279 GCA_032357475.1 Enteromius thamalakanensis
ATTCGAAAAGAACAAACCTGCAAATGTCTCAACTGACCAATCAGAATCAAGCATTCCAGAGAGCCGTGTAATAAATTGTTATAAAGAAATGTTATATTTAAATCATATTTTAACGTGATTAACTATTATAATAAGATTTTTGGAATAGATATATATATATAATCTTTACAGTAAAAGCTAATAATTATTAAACATTGAAATATTATTAAAATATGACATTTCGTTATACCTTATTATTAAGCAAATTATGGACTATTTTCACGTGCATACATTTAAAAAAAATACAAATAAGAAAAACTTTAAAGGATTTACAATGCTGTTGACTGGTAAACCCGTCGTCACAGTCTTGAAAATGGTCAATTTAGAGTATTTAACAAAGTATGTAATCAGCATGACATTTTCAATGTACACTTCGTCAACCATTTACTTCTGCAGTATACACACATCCACAAATGATGCAACAGTGGATCGTGCGTAAGTCCTGCTGTGGGAAACTCCACTTATTTCTGGATTCTGGCTCCAAACTTTTGTTTATAGCTGAATCATTTTTCCGGAGACAGGTTCGCCCTTGCAAGGACAGTCCTGACTTCGGGGGAAACTTTAAAAAGCTAATTATCTGCAAACTCCATGACGAATTGCTCAGATAACCTTATCCCTGGTGTGGGAAAAAAGAAAAATAAGGCCATCAGCAGTTCTTAAAAAGGGCTGCAGCTTCCCTTTTCGGGTGAGGAAGCCCAGCTCGCGACGGGCGGGAACCGGGGGAAAGCGCAAACCATCCGTAATGTTTTGTGTCAACCTGGCAATTAGGAGAGATAATGTGCCTAACCAATGTCATCATCACCTGTGCTTTGGAGAGCAAGGGAACATGACTAAATGGACTATGGTTAAAGGAGGACCGGGGGCCAGGTGCTCGGCTGCGGGAACCTGTAATTTGGGCATTATCCTCATGAATAGCGATCTTTTTATAGCGCCGGATTCACAGGGATGCCGGAAAGCGTCCAGTCACAACCACATCCGAGCAAAACGAGTGAAATCCGACTACTTTTTTTACATCCCACAGACATAGAGGCAAACAAAAAGCAATCTCTTTCACTCTGCCTCACATCGCGACATAATGGATTTTCAACTGCGGTACCAACTGTAAATTAAAAACATGTTATTGGCATAACCAGCGGCGTGTTGCTGGAAGACTGACAGGAAAAAGTGCATCAGCAAGCAAACATCTAAAAAAAAAGAGCTTGATATTGAATAATCATCTGCGCTCACACGCAGAGGGAAAATGATTTAGATTCGCTTTATTGACCGAAAGAGAGCCGCGACCGTTATCCGAACAAATTAAGGGCGGGAAAACGCGCGCTTTGCCCTCGGGCTGCGGGGACTTCAATTACATTTGAGTGCGTGTTTGCAGAACTGTCTGCTGGATTTTCCTTCTTTCCATCTGAGTTTCCACAAATCAATTTGTCATATGCAGGAACATGTATGAGAAGCAATTTATTTTACACTTGCGTGAATTAGACGTTCCCCACTCCGCTTGTTGACATTTGAGTGCTGGGAGTTAACGATATTCAGCCTCCGCATACAGCTGTGAGCGGCTAAAGGTCAATTAATTATCAGAAAACATATTTGAATATGAATCATCTACTCCATTCATAACATCGCGTGGTTGTTTACATGAAGCTTAGCGAGATGAGAGAAATGTGTTTCTGACATCTAACCAGGTAACGCATTTATGTTTATATAAAAAGTTGTGAGAACACTGTTCTGAAAAGCTTGATTAGTACTTAAAAGTCTACAATATACTACAGTATATTTCCACCCAAAGTGAAACATCATTTAAAAGTTTATTGGTAATAATAACATAAAAAAGTCCACTTTTCCTGTTGTGATCGAAATGTTAATTGAAGTTTTGTTTTAGTTTAGTTTTCTTCTTAAATGATTAGGATGTGATTTAAATGTTGGGTCTATGCCACCAGAATAGAATTAAAATCAAGCAATCTGAATTGTGAGCCGTTAATCTGGCCTGGTTTGCAGCTTGTCTAAAGCCTCTGAATTCGCTCTGGTGAAGTCTTCTCTTGATTGTAGACACGTCTGGCTCTTGGTTGGATGTTGTAAAAGGGGTTTTCTTCCCCATGGAGAGGATTGTCACCAATGTTGTCCTCTAAATGGTGTTTTTATGCTGCTGAGCTTACCAGTGCATAATTCACCAAACTGTTGATTTAGTGCCTAAGCCTAACAATTGTCTGCCAGAGCTCCTTTCACCCCATGATTGTCACAGCAACAGCTTGCAAATGCAAATGACACACTTAGAATCAAATACAGACCCTTTACCTGCTTAGTTGATGTAGCGCACACCTGTCTATAAAAAGAGTCAATTGTCCAGTTACCCCTGGACCCCTGAAAAGGGGGAAGGTACGTATAAAAGAGCTTTAATTCCTTAACCTTTCCACCAATTTTGATGAGTATACCCCTCAAATTAAAGCTCAAAGTGTGCACTTTAATACTCATATCCATAACTATAACTTGAAAATTTAGAAAAAAAAGAAATACGGACCTAACTGTATTTGAACATATATTTATTAATTTAAGAGCATTAAATATTTAAAACATTTCTCACAATGTTCCACTAATGTAATTATTTTTAATATTCGAAGAACATTTTCTTTTGATATTATAAAAATATAAACATTAATTACATAAAAAAATAACATTCTAAGATTTCGTTCTAAAACATTTTCTTTCGATGTTTATAGTTAATAGCAATTAGTTCTAAGAACACTCCATAAACATTCGTTTTAGAACATGTTGCAACATTTAAAAATGTGAGTAAAAGTTGAGCTGGGGAGAAACCACACAGTTCAGACTGAGGGAAAACTCACATCAACATCTGCACTGCTTGATCCCTCAAGCAGAAATTTGAGGTATTATGCTCTGCATATCTTTAACGAGAGAAAAAAAATCAAGAAGGGTGACCACTGTAAACAGCTAGCGATTTTATCAGTGTTAGCCGCTGAGTTGAAATTGAATTTCCAGTGTAAAATGAGCAATAGTGATGTGAATGTGATCGTAATGTGAGTTCAAAGTGTTTGCAGCACACTTTCCTACTGCAGAGCTTTATCACTTCTGATATGAGTGTGTGTGTGTGTGCGTGTGTGTGTGTGTGTGTGTGTGTGTGTGCGTTAGCGCTTAGTGGCACCCCTCAGTATTCTGTGAAATGAAATAGATGGCAATAAGCCGGGATTAGGTTAGAGTCAGGTTTAATTCAAGTTTCCAGAATAACATCCGCTGCGAATCCACGGAGGTGATTGCACAAAGCCGCCACACACAGACTGCAGGTCTGACCACATCCTGGACTTTCCTGAATATGTGGGTTTGTGCTGTCCTCAACCATATAAACAGATATACTCGAAGGACATACCACGGTTTTACTGTTTTCTTCTGGACATGGAAATCATTCTTGAAGCACCATTGGTTATGGTATATTTGTATGTATGTTTTTAACATATTCTATAGAACATACTATGAATATGGTTATCCCAAAAGTTTCGCTATAGTCATTACAAAAAGTGGTCTGGTTTTACCATGGTTTGTTTCTTTGTTTTTGATTTGTTTTTATATGACACCATGTTTTTGGACATCATTTATAGTATATACCATGGAACATAAATATGGTTATTACAAAAGTGCCAAAAAGTATCATGGCATTACTATGTCTTAAGATATAAGTACCATGTTTTTTTGTTTGTTTGTCTGTTTGTTATTTTATAAAACCATGCGTTTTGGACAAAGCATTAAAAAGTACCACGGTATTCTTTGAACTATGTAAATACTACAGCACCATGGTATAAGCACAGCTCCTCAGAAACATTAAAAAGGCATTTGATAAATAAGTATAAATAATAGATGTTGTTGTGTTTGTGCGATGTCTCTCTGGGTAGCTTTGGTTAAGCGCTCCAGCTAAGTGAAGGAAGCACTTTTTGCCTTTGAAGATCTTCGGCTGGAATGCAAATGCTGTTTTTAAGTGAAAAATCTTTAAACCCCTGATTCGTTTGATGTCAGACGTGTTCTCGCGTTAACGCAGATCTTGGCTGCCCTCTCGTGAGAGGAACACAATGCAGTGAGGCGTTTGGGTCCTGTCAAGCCGTTGGAGCCGGCCCCTTTCGTGAGCGGGGGGCCGACAGATGGAAGATAATAGCATTTCCAAACTTTCCATTTAGAGGATTAAAATGCAGCAGTGGCCGCGACCCCCTTCACATTCAGACAGGAGGGACCGCTGAGGCCGGGAACATATGCCTGCTGTGGACAGCACAGCCAGAGGGGCCAACAACACGCGTCCTTCAGCCGGCTGACCCCGCAATCTCTCTGGCACCGTTCCTTCCTTCCCTCTATCTCTGCAAGCTGTTCGCTTCTGAGCAGGGCTCCAGACAAGCCTCAGACCGATTGTGTGCTTGTGTCTAGATCAGCTGGTTTGACGTCTGGGCTAAGATTTGACGTTGAAAAAGTATTTTAAAGAATAGTTTACCGTAAAAGTGCGATGAGTTTGTTTCGTTATCCCATTTTGAGAAATGAATGGTCTGCGGTGGATGGGTGCCGCCAGAATGAGAGTCCGACCAGCTGATTAAAACATTGTGATAATCCACACCACTCCGGGCCAACAGTTAACATCTTAAAACAGCCAAAAGTTGCATGCTTGTAAGAAATAAATTCATTAAGGTGTTTTTATCTAAAATCGAGTCCAATAATAACACTTCCTCCAGTGGAAAAGTCCATCAAAATCCAGCCAGATATTTGTTTTGGCTTGATCTCTCCTGATTCAGACCAGAACATTTTTACTGGTGGAAATGTTATTATGGATAGATAAAAATGTCTAAATGAAGGATTTGTTTCTCACAAACACCTCAAGATGGACTGAATTTTTATCAGCTGTTTGGACTTTCATTCTGACGGCACCCATTCACTGCCAAGACACTGATGCGATGCTATATTTCCTAATATCGGATGAAGATCCCAACTCATCTACATCTTAGATTGCTTTCGGTGCACATTCTCAGCAAATTTTCATTTTTGGGTAAACAATATTTAAAATTTTTATCATTATCATACAAGAGTAATATATAAACAAATAAAGATAAAATATAAACAAATATTAATAAAAAAAATAATTTAAAAAATTAACTGAAAATGGCAGACAGGGAGTGCCTGGGAAACCTGTTTGAGAACAATTAAGAAAATTCTACCATTGGTGGCACATAAGTTGCAAATAAAAAAATAATCTGTTAAAATTTGTAAAGTGCCCCTATTATGGATTATTGAAACGGAGCTTTAATGCAGTTGTAACACAGCTCTAAGTGAATGAAAACATCCTGCAAAGGTTGAAATCTGAGAGTCGACTCTGAATCGTTGAAAAGTTCTTAAAAGGAGTATCAAGCGTTTCATGTTTTCGTCAACATGATACTTTAGCATATTGCCCGCCCACTTTTTGGTCTTTCGCGTTGGTCGAATTGAAAATGCAAATTCATTTTTTACCACTAGGTGCCTCTCTCGGAGCGTTAAAAGCTCATTGCTTTAAATGAAATTTAAAGGGTTTGGAAATATAAATAGGCTAGTTGAAGGATTACTTTGGAGTCGTTGAACCAATAAAGTTAAAAATAAATGCATATTAAAGCAAAATTCGGTGTTTGAGATAAAGCCAAAACATAAACCTTTCATAAGTCATAATATGGGCACTTCAATTTAAAACATAAGTTTAAACATGTGATGATTTGACTTGTTGTTTACAGCCTTTGACATCCAAACACTTTCTCTAAACAAATGAAAGAATTTTAGCATTCATGATATGGTTCCTCGTAAAGCCATTATCATAATTAACCACTTCATCTTCATTCTGAAGCATTTACTAACCTATTGTTGTGAATAAAGTTAAACGAGGGTTTTCTACACAACTGAAATGCCACACTAACAGTTGATGTCCCCTGTAGGCTATTCCGATTCATTAAGACGTTTACGAACTGCTACAAACAGAATTACATTACACTGGAAGACACTCATCTGTTCCTAAAGAGGGCAAGGATTCACACTTCATCCTTATCGCATTATTGCTTAATGGAGAATTATGTCAGAGCATCGTGGCTTTAATTATCCGGCCGGCAAGTCCATTTATAAAGCACTGAGACCAGAAACAGGCCGCATCCGTCTGCCGACCACAAGCCGTAATGAATTTACAAGCCCCCCTCGCAATGCATGCAGGGCTTAAAACACGATTATGAGCGCTAAAAAATAACGCGAGAGGAGGTGGTGTTAGTTTCCCTTCAATTAACAAGGAACATAAAAACAAAGAGTCGAAGAGGATGAGAAAGTTGTGTGAAGTCACAGTGTGATATCTCCAGAGAAAACTATTTTAGGCGGAACATTTAATTAGATGTTAATTTGATTAAAAATGTGCACAAAATGTCTACACTGCGAGCAATGCAGCTACTTCATTAACTAAACATCGCTTCCCACTGCATCTGCATGACGCAAATAATAGAATACAATTTTGTTGTTATTATAAACCCAGATAGCACACATACGTCAGCAAGATGTCTGCTAAAGGTCACTTGATCTGAAAAGCATCTGCTGCATCTGGCGGACGTCTTTTACATATTCTATATCATTAACATCCTAAATACATCTATCTGACATCCTATAAACATATTGCAAATGAACGAAGAATCTGAAAAAAAAAGTCTCTGTGACGTATGTGTGCTAACATTATATAATGTTTTATTTTAATTGCTTATGTTAATTGCTTATTGCTAATGTTTTATTTTAATGTTTTATTTTTAACTAAAATGTAACATTAGGCCTATTTAAACGTTTGTTTTTTAATTTTTCAAGACTTTTGTAAAGTTTTAATTTTTAATGATTTTAACGCTATTTAAAAGGTTACAAAAATGTTTCTTACAACATTCAACCAACTTTACGTTCACCTAAAATATAAGTCAGTCCCCTGACTGCTTATTTTTAATATTCCATAAACGTGCATCAAGTAAAAAAAACATCATAAAGAGGACGTTCCGAAAATGTTTATCTCAGAACATTTTATCGACGTAATCACAACATATTAAATATTAAACATAGTAAACCGATTAAGAACATTTTGTCAAGACTCACTTTTAAAGAGTTTTCAATAGTTCACTTGACGGACAAAACACAAACGATGACTTTTATGTATTTTTTACGCGGAAATAGAATACGCAAAATGCAATGGCGCGCAATTTTGGCGCTCCTGTCAGAAGCTCTCTGCAGCCAAGTGTGCAAACAGGCGCTCTTGTTGTAATGAACAAAACTATCTGCACTTACCACACACTGGGAAGTATATTAAATTAGACGTTAATTTGAGGATAAGCGCTCGCAGGACGTAAACAGGCAGATGTCAAAGAAAGGCGAGAGGGCAGAGAGAGCTAATATTCCCGGAACAAAGAGAAAAATTTGTTCACACAGCAGCAAATACAATTTCGCAGCCCCCTCCAGCTCCACGGCAGCAAACAGGAGAAATATGTTTACTTGTTTTAATTTCTTTTTCATGTAATGTTGACCCTGAGGGCTGCAAATATTTCCCCTGCTCTCGCGCTCTCTACATGGTGATTAAATTCAATTTTATTCAAATGAAATCTCCCACTCCGCGCCGGCACACGCTCTCACACACATACACACAGATAATTAAGGAGCGGAAGCGTTTTCTTGCCTTCCTCACTTTTCTCTAATTACAACCCTGTGAGAAATACAGAAGAAAACGCAGCGAAACACGGAGGTTTCCTCGGAGGGGATCGGGGCGCTGACAGACACGCACCATAATAACTGTGCGTGATTACAGCTGTGATTACACCATGACCCTCAGATACCAGGAATTAGATCATACGGCATATTTATCTACACGTCAGACCTGTCATTGCGGTTTATAGCGCTACATGTATGCGGAGAGCCAGCACATGTGAGGCCACGTTAAAAAATCCCGAGGGCTTCTAGAGGCTTCTGTTCTTATCAACCTACTTTGTATGCTTTAATTCTCAATAAAAGATTTATCAGTCCACATATTTATCAATAATTCTCTAGGGTATGTAGGGCCTACTGAATATTCATATGTTGGACTAGTTTCACAATCCTTACTGGGCCACAAAGGCTCAATCAGCCCTAATAGCACACGTACATCTAGGAGATGTCTATTTGACGTCTGCATTTACATCAGCAAGACCTATTATTTAGGTTGTTTGCTCATCTGCAATATGTCTATTGGACATCTCCTTTTAGATGTCAAATAGACGTCTATACAATGTCTTTAAGATGTTTATGAATGTAAAACTGACATCTGTAAGACATTTAAGTGATCTTTAACAGACATCTTGCAGACGTATGTGTACTATCTGGGAGTTGTATATTGTACATTTGAATTAATTGATCAATTTGACATTGACTTAACATTGGATTTTGGTTACACAACCTAAAAACAACAAAATATCAACGTCAGGTGATGTCGGTATTGGACGTCAATTTAACATTTCATTAGACGTTGACTTTGCTTTGAATTTTGGTCACCTGACGTCAGAACCACAATTTAACCAAATATCAACCTCTTATGATGTAGTGTGCCAGCTGGGTAGCAACAAAAACATCTTCTTTCAGCTGGAGATGCATCTGACATTTTATAAACGTCTGCTTGCTTCAGATTTTTCAGGCAGCATTAAAAGGTAATGCTTTCAAATTGTTAAAGCCTTGTTTCCCATAAACGTTTAGCAACATTTAGAAATACATTTTTAAAATTAATGAGGTTAAGCAAAACATTTTTGAATACCATTAAATAAAATGCTCGAACTATCTGGAAACGTTCTCTGAACTTTATGAACAAACGTTTTCCCATTAACTTTATAAAATGTTTAAGCAAAGTTCTGTAGTGCCGTAACATTGGAATTCGCACAAAAACGACATTGTTCGTGAAACATTTTCTGAAATGATTTTAAATGACTACTGCTATGTTAATCAACTATTTATGTATCTATCTATTAGGGGATATTTTCAAAATGTCCTGGCAAAGTTATCAACAAATGTTCTTCCAGTAACATTAATAGAACATTTGTTAGCTGAACATAACATTAGCAGCAGGTCAAAAACATTCATACTGTCGAAGGTAAGCGGATCCATATGCAAAGCTTTATTCATGGTCAGACAGGCAGGGTAAACAACAGCATCCAGGGCCAACATAGATAATCCAGAGTCGTAAACGGTAATCCAGGCAAAGGTCGGGGCAGGCAGCAAGCAATCAGAAACCAGGTAAACAGTCCAAAACCACAACATGGGAAAATTAAACATAGGACGGAACGCTCAGAAACGTATCACAGGCTTTTAAGCAGGGTGTAATGAGTGTGTGGGTGTGGTGATGAGCTGCAGGTGTGTGTGATTAGTCCAGGTGTGAGTGCACCTGGCGGACACAACGAGGGAATCTAGCTGGATATCATTACACATAATTTTTTTCTTCTAAAACTTTTTAGTGTAATTGATTTAAATGTACAGTAACTACATGTTTTGTAACATTCGCATAACATTTGATAAGTGAGCAAACAGAAAAAAAGGAAAACATTTTTAGTTTTTTTTTCTTTTCATTTACAGATATTTAAAGACAATATTTTTAACTTAGTGTATCAAATAATCTATCTATCTTTCTACGTAGCTGCTTTAGATTCATTAGATTCATCATGTAAACCGGCCCTGGTTCATCATGGGTCAAATATCACTCATACTCTCATTTGCTTTCAGTGTCTTTCTGGCAGGAAGCTGAACACCTGGCGAAGGCTAATCCTGCGTATGCAAGAACAATTACGGCTAATCTCCTGCAGTCTGCTTTAAGCGCAAACTAAATTAAATGAATGCCGAGTTTATGAAGTTTGTCTTTCTCTCTTTAGAACAGCCTATTTTCTGAAGGTCAGAATCAAACGACGACACATTGTGCATGCTAGCTGGCGAGCCTTGATTTGCCACGTGCTGCTAGTCAATCTAGATCATAGATTAGTATTTTTGGTTCATTTATATTAAGAGAAAGACATTTTGTACGTTTGATGAAAGTTTCATCAACTTCAATGACCTTCGAAGCTAATGCTAACAGGACTAAAAGCCACAAAACTTCCATTTTGATTTCACGGGTCTGTCAAGGCTTTTCACAGGTTAAAGGCTAATTGTATCTGAAATTAGGTTTTAAGCAGCAGAATTATTAGAGGTCGGAGGACACGGTCCTTCCGCATCAGAGACAAGTTCTTCTGTCTATTATAACTCCAGTCAAAAATAACCAGAGGAATGTAAAGAGAAGAAAGTTTCTTGTATGGCTAGACAGAGGAATTAGCTGTTAGCTTAAACATAATTTACTCAAAGACTTCTTTTAGGGTTCTGTGTTAGTTACTGCAATTAGCTTAATATATAAACAGAACAAATGGCCTCATTTAGGTAGCTAGCAAACGCTCGTGTGCGTGTATGTGTGTGTGTGTGTGTACGACTACCCATTTCAGAGACGCTAATAAATAGAGCCGAGCTCGGCGTATCAGATCCCTCATCCACTTCTGGACTAATGGAGCGTTTAGGAGCTTTTGGAGGAGAGGAGCGATTAGTTTGTCGTCCCTGACTGGACAAAGATGCTTCATTAGCATGCCAGTAACTCACAACGCTGTTTTTCATTAAACTTAGAGGACGGCTTATACGTCTTTCTCTCACCGTCTGTCACGCGCACACACAAACTCCACAGACAAGACATTTGTATTCGAACAGCGACTGAAAACAACTCTCAGACAGTGCTTACATTTATAATACTGCATACTACCGTACTACAAGTACCATTTCTATAGTATGCTTACCATTAAACCAAGCATATTTGTTTGTGAAATGAAAGACAACACTTGAATATTTAACATACAGTATATTTAACAAACTAAATATTTACATACTATTTAAATATATATAAATATATATATTTCTGTAAGTATATACTGCAGTGAGTACACAAAATTAAACAAGCTACGTTCACTATGCTAAACATAAAATGATAAATGATAAATGTTTGAATGCTCAATATAGTTTGAAGTAGGATTATTCTTTATAACAGCCAAGTAAAAAGTTATGCTAAACTTTGTACGCAATACATTTATGCGCTCAATGCATGTAATAACGCATTATATAACTTGAAGTGTAATAATGCTAAGCATGTTTATATGGTAAATATACAGATTAATTTTTGAGAAAAAATATTATATGAGACAGGACTCATTCTGTAATGCTAAAGATTTAGCAAATATTGTGTAACAGTGGTTTGCAATCTTGTCACATGACCCACAGTCAGCTGCATCTCAACGGTCTTTTATCCATTTTTTGTTAAAAAAAAAAAGTTTTTTTTTCCTTTTTGTTTAATTGTAATACATTATTAGTCAAACATAAATTTGTTAAAAAGTAAAAAAAAAAAAACTAAATTTTTGTGCAAATAAATTTTAAAATAATATTTAAATTCAGATAAAAAAATAAATCTAAAATGAGTATATTTAAACCATTTTTAAGCAAAAATGTCTCAACTTTTGAGAAATTAAAAAACAATGAGTCAAAAAAATTATGTTTTAATTACAAATACAAAATGTGCCTTTAGTCGTTTTCTGCATAAAAAATGGGAATTTGGGAAGTTTGAACAAACAATAAGTAATAAAAAAGTTTCATAATAATACCACGAATCTAAAACCCTTTAATCAAAATTAATAAATTTTTGAGGAAAAGGTTTGTGTAAATGTTAAAAATATTATGATTTATAAATCGGTTTATAGCTGAGAAAAATGTCTCAACATTTGGAAGTTTTTATAAACAATGACTTTAAAATAATAAAAACAACAGTAATAATAGAATTACGTAAAATTATTTTAATATAATTAAACTAAATCTACAAATTCAAAATGTCCATGTCCAGCTTGATCTAGTTTTATGTGACTCAGCAAGGCCGTTCATTTTCTGTCACATGACAGCACTAAATTCTCCTTTAGTATTTCACTGCCCTGACCGTAATATCAAAGCAGGCCTTGTCTTTCTCTAAATGCATTTTAATATCTGTAATTGCGAATCTGGCACGATCCCAGCACCCTGTGCTGGATGGAACGGCACGAGTTGAATATCAATGCGGGCCGCCCCGAGAGAGAGAGACAGACGGGTCAGAGCGACGCTGTCACTTGCAGCTCTGTTGCTCGGGCAGAATTTGTCTTAGGCGGCGCCGGTCTGGGGCCTGTAATTAGGGGGGGAGCGCGTTCACATCAAACGGCCCCGCCGAGGCGACGGGGTCACTGGGGGTCACGCAGAAACCCGCTCTCGACACGCCGGGCTCCGTTTCATCTGCTGACTTCAAAACAACTTTCACCAGCATCAAAGATGGAGATTGAGATGCTGATCACGTATAACAGCACAGAAAGAAAAGAAGGAAAGAAAGAAAGAGGGAGTGACAAAGAGAGAGACAGACAGATAGATAGGTACAGTAGATAGATAGATAGATAGATAGATAGATAGATAGATAGATAGATAGATAGATAGACAGATAGACAGATAGACAGATAGA
>JAUCMT010000053.1:1302379-1314952 GCA_032357475.1 Enteromius thamalakanensis
TAGATAGATAGATAGATAGATAGATAGATAGATAGATAGATAGATAGATAGATAGATAGATAGATAGATAGATGGCAAGAACAAGAACATTATTGTTTTTGCAGATTTTTGCTTCAGCCAGTCATTCAGACCTGATTAGGCGTATGACTCTCAGTGACTCTCATGAATCCTGTCGTGTTCTCTGAACGAGTCTATTTATGCAAAACACTTTCATAAGAAGCTACTTATGTCTTTAGCCAAGGCTTTATTTCTCGCCTCCTGATCTATTATGAGACGCAGCTGCGCAGGTTAAAGTCATCTGAGCTTGAACTTACACACACACACACACGCACACACGGAACTAATGAAGATACGCAGCAGGTAACGAACGCAGGTGTCATTTCGCATCTCTTCCGGTCGGCCCCTACGGAGGCAGCGGTGACTCGAAATATCTCAGAGTGTAAGAGGATTCATAACTTTACAGAGTTTGTGTGCGAGTGTCACGACAGCGTGCCCAGTGCATTATGGGATCTACAGTGGCGCCAAACTAATCCTGACCGACATTTCATTTTAGTTTAGCAAAACAATTAGCCGTTACTTTAAAAGCCTAATTGGTTTTTAATCAGATAAAGGCACATTTAGAGCGGCTAAATGTCAATGAGGCTTCGATTTGACAGAACAACTCTAAACTAGATTAATCTTTTTGCCTCGGATGATTCATGGTATTTTTTCATAATGGTTTATTTTTAATGGCTCTGGTCTGCAGAAAAGCTTTTAATCTTTTCTTTTGTGATCATTTGAAATGAATAAACAGCAATTTACTGACCTCTGAACTTTAGAAAACTATTTTCCAAAAAGCAATTTATTAAAACCCCACATTTTCAAGAGCCGAAGCTTGTTAAAGGCCAATTGATTTTTATGACCTTTACAATCGTTTTTGATTACTGGATAAGGATTGGAAGAAGCATTTAGGAAGAATTTGGGGAAAGTAACTAATCTGTAAACTGGGTCATGTGATTTATTACAAAAAAAAATTTAAATAAACTTTGCTTACACATTAAAAACCATGACATTGTCAAAAAAATACACACATACATATATATATATATTTTTTTCTTTTTACGTATAAATTAAACATTGAAATTCATTTTTCAAGAACGATTTACATTTTAAAATATGTAGTATTTGATCATTATTATTACCATTACCCATTTATTATTCATAGACACATTCATATTTTTACTGGTATTATTAAATCCAGACTTTTCATTGCGCTCCCAGGGAAATAAATGCAGTCAAATAAAAAGCACAGTTTCACTTCACATTTTATTAGAATCTTTCCTAGTACTTCTGCACAGATAAACATTTGCCATCATCAGTATGCAAGCTGTGGTGGGTTATTTCATTAAACCTGCCCCTTGTGATGTTTCTGTTAATGCAAGGCAGAAACCCCAAAAACAGAGGAGTAACAAATGCCATCGACACACCGCGTCTAGTGTCAGAGCGGCCGTAGGCGTCACTGGCGGGCGGAAAACAACAAACAGTGTTGAGATGAGAATGATGGTTGTCACATTGAGCGGAAGGGGATCGGATGCACTCACGTGTTTCAAACTTCATATGTAAAGGGGTCATACAGATAAAAAACATGCTAATTGAAATAAAAATAATCATGAAAATATCTAGAAAAAGAAGGGCCGTCAATTTAATATTTAAATAATTTCACCTGGGGACTTTCCTTGTATTTATTCGTTTTGCATTTTGAACAATTGTCCAAAATCTTTGGCATGCTGAATGAATGTTTATTCCATCTGAAAATATCTCGGTGTTTAGCAAAGGATTGGGAGCGAGGGATTGTGGGAAAGGCCTGAAGAGTGCGGCATCCCCCAAGGCTATGTACTGGGTTCGTTTCCGTCTATAATGACGATCCTGTCGGTGAAGGTCTCATCAGTGTGTTTGTTTCCGAATCAATCGAGGGGCACTGAAGCAATGCAATATAGATAGTGAACCCGCAAATGGAAGAAGGCGTGCTGATCGATAATCGCTTGCATCAGAAAATGAAACAAGGATGGGCAAACAACAAAAAGGTTAAAAGAAATCCAAAGCGACAACCAGACCCTTTATTTGAATGTGACATGGCATTTGATAAGACTAGAAGTTACACTGAAGATTTTTTCCCGATTCGTGAGCAGGACATCTAGTATGTACACCTCATTGTGGGTCACTTAAACCCCGATCGCCCCTCAGTAGTCTAAGACCTCTATAGCACCTTGAGAAGGCGGATTGCGTCTCTGTTTAACATCACCTATGACTATACGCTTAAATGTACGCCACTTCAACCTCTCGAATAAAAATTATAAATTCAACTTTTTTTTTTTACCTCCATCCTTTGACATTGTGTTGCAAAGATTCACCAAAATAAAAATCAATAAAAATAATAATCATAACAACAACGGCAATCATAATAAAAAACAGGTGAATAGTATTCAATATCAACGTCTACCAAGTATGCTACAAAAACAAATCATCTGTGGCTGAAAAAACATTTTATCGTCGATTACAGAAGAGTACATGAAGACGCGCGGATCTATCGTAACACAAATGTGTACGCTAACAGAAAACTGTAGCTTCGGATGCTGCCATATTTGATTTTCTTTATACAAATATTAAATCTATATGTGACAAAAGACATTTAAATACTTGTTAAATCCCATGAGCCCAGCTAAAACTCTTCCTGTGACCCCCTTCCCCCCGAAGACTTGAGTACAGAGAAAAATACCTGAAACTGTACAGATATAGACTGTCTATTTGAACTGTGACCGGGTAGCAAGATGTTTTGGCTTGAGTTAGAAAAATATTTAACACTCGTTAAAGAAAAAAAAAATCAGGTATAAAGTAACCAGCACATACAGTGAATGATTATCCCATCTGAAAAGGTATAGCGGCTCTGTTTTCTGTTTAGTGAAAGAACCAGAGCGAGGGATCGTGGAAAGGGTCGGAAGAGTGCGGCATCCCCCAAGGCTATGTACTGGGTCCAGTCTATAATGACACGCATGCGTCCCACGCGCACCATTCATGGGTGGGAGACTCAGATTAGCACGACAGCGAATAAATGAAACAGAGACATGCAGTGGATGAGTTCAAAGTCTGTTGACAAATAGCTGGTAGCGCGTAGCAGCGCTTCAATACATCGGCTCAACGCCATTTTCGCCCTCTTCTGGAGGAAAGTCAGAGTTAAGGAGAGACTCCATGTATGCTATGTAGCTGGAGCTGTGGGTGTAACTCCTGCTGGGTTCCGGAGCAGGAAGTGTGGGTGCTGAAACAGGAAGTGATGCGGGGGGAGGCAGGCAGGGGGCAGTGCTGGTGTTTGGACTAATACTAGCGGGCAGGAAAGCGGTGACTATTTCTGGAGGTAGCGCTGAGGGCTCAATGGCTAGAGTGGGAGGCGGTGTCGGTAGACGTGGGCGTTTCGCGGCCAGAGGTTCGTCTGACGGTTGCCCATGAGGTTGCTGTTTGTTCACAGTTGCCTGTTGAAAGAATAATAATTATCAATGTCAGTCAGAAACCTCCGAATGGACTCCTACTGCACAGTTAGCTTTAAAAACCAAGTGTTAAACCAGCATTTTAGCTTCATGTTGATGACGCTACTTTTCCCGAAGCGCTTACCAGACGAGACATGACCCTCTTGGGCAGCTCTTGGTTCAGAGAGTGAATCTCACTGCGCTTTAGTAAGATCTGCGTCTCATCCTGAAACTCCACCTGGACAGAAATACAGGTAGTTTAGAGTTCTCAGTTCCTTTTCTTAGAACCGCTTTCCTTCATTTAATTAAGTTCAGAAAAACTAACTAGCATCGTTTACAAGCTTTTGTGTTAGTTTGCTTGGCGGCCATCTTTCAAAACACTCTTGGGAAACAATTTTCTATAGAAAACATGAATACAAAAAAAAACAATTATATAAAAGTTATTTCATATTTAAATAGAAAGCATTTATAAATGCGTGTAAAATTAAATTAAAATTAAATGTAAATTATTAGTATAACAGGACATTTAAATGTTGAATATATTTATATTTATAAGTAATACTTAAATGTACACAAAAATTATGCCTATAATATTTGTTAAATATGCAAATTTCACCAAATCAATCATAAGCACTGTGCAACTAATATCATTTCTGTTTCCTCATATGCTGTTAATGATGTACATATTTTATATTATTTTAAATAAATGATTAGAGTTGTATAAAAATTATATGAAATTAATATAAATACAGTATATGAACTTAAATATGTACAAAATATTCTAAGTATATTTTTTTATTAGAAAATGTATTGTAGATGCATGTAAATGTATTATAAACTGTAATACATCAATCCACAAGAATTCTGTAATGCAAAGCCTAATGCTAATGTATCAATGCTGTATTTAACCCAGAATATTCCTTTAAATCTCTTATATTTTTGACTGGAAGAGCATCCAACAACAACATAAGCTTCAAACTTTCAGCCAGTCTGCAATCAACACCCTATTTCAGATCAATTCCCAACGGCTTCAAGACCTGTCAGACTTACAGACATCCAGTTACAGATCGCCCGCAGCGAGTGGGAGAGCGCTTGTCGCGTCTCGCAAAGGTAAAAGTGACGTCATGAAAGCAATCGGCACTTGTTACTAGTGCCATGACTCACACGGATCTGATAAGTAATGGAGTCTTGTGGCGGAGGTAAGAATCACGCGGTTCGTTAATGCTGACAGAAGAGTCTCTCAAGAGTTCAGCCGAGCAACGAAACACAGTGTTTGCGTGTGTGGGTTCGCGTTTTAATGAGAAAGAATTTGACGTGAAGCAAAACAAGTTCATAAAATGTGTCAAACAATGCATTAACATAGTCTGGTAAGCCTCATTTTTGGAGAAACACTGAAAAAAGCAGTTCTCTGGTAGTTACTGAGTCACTTTTCCATTCAAATGTGACCCAGATGTGAATTAAAACATCGGCCTATCACTGCGCAAGAACACAAAGACACTTCCAGCAAGGAGTGGTGGGTGTACGTGAAATAGCAGATGAATGGCGGTCTACTCCCGCCGTTTGCGGTCCATCACACCTCATAAGCTTCATCTACAGACTCCATAAATCCCCCATGCGCCACATCTGCCTACTTTTCTCGTTTTCCCATTAATCTCGCCTCCCTTCTGCTCAATACATCAACGGCTGCTCTGTGTACGAGGAAAGCCAACTTTGCACCAAATGTGGGGAACTCCTAAAAAACACTTGGATGAGACAAGAAAGCTGACTTAAAGAATTAGGTTCTTGACCTTAAATATTGTGTCTCGCTACCTGACTTAACTACACACAAAACAAAACAATAGAATACAATGATAGACTGTAATACAGTAGAAGTATAATACAGTGGCAAAAGAAATAAAACTGTTTGGTTTGAGTTGGAAAATGGGGTGTGAATAAATACGAATATGAATTTGAGATGTCGTAGTCACCTGGTAGTATCGGTGGACGTGTTCCTTTATGAAAGAAGCGTTGAGAACCCGTCCGTCGAACGTCTTGACCACCACAAATTCACCCAGTTCTGGAAGGCCGTTCCTCAGGCAGTCGTGACTCTGAGACAGAGACATCAAACAGACAGTTGTAACTCTTACATCTGATTGGATGAGCCAAATCTAGATTTCGACCAATAAGCACCCAGGAGCTTTGCCTTTTAGACCACAATAAACTGCAAGACATTATTTATTTCTTTTTTCCCCAATGATTAAGGTTTCAGTAACCAAAATCTATAAAATCTGATTAAATGAGCCAAACAAATGCAGCACAGCGTGGAAGTCATCATTCATCATTACATGAAAAAGGGTAATTGGGACTACTTATTTCATAATTTTTCACAGACCTGCATGATATTATCTAATTTATGAGTAATTACTTTGAATTCTGACTTTTTTCCCTTAGTTTTACAATTCAGACTTCTTTTTTTCAGAATTTTCCAAAATTCTGAATTTTTTTCGCAATTCAATTTTTTCTTGCAGTTGGTCGTTCATATCATGCATTTAGACTTTTCCACGCAATTCTTACTTTTTAATTACAATTGTAAGATTGTTATCGCATAGAATCACAATTCTATAATTTTTTTCTCAGTTTTTTTGCACAATTAAATTTTTTCCCCCTCACAGTATTTCGAATTTATATGACGCAATTCTGACTTTTCTAAGAACTGTTAAATATAAACTCACAAATGCATGTTAAAAAGTCAGAATTGCATATATATATATACACACTCACAATAAAAATTAAGTCAGAAATATTTTATATCTCACGAGTTTATATCTTGCTATTCTGAGAGAAAAAAAGTCGCTAGATAAACTCGTCGTGAGATACAAAGTATACTTAAGTATAAGCAACTTGGCAACCACGATCTGCAGTAATTATTGCCAATAATAACGAAAAAGCGTCTCACCAGCAGGTTCTCTGGGAATACGTTATCACAGTAGGAGCCGTCGTCGAAGTTGACCTCGTAGTAGTTCTGCGTGCCGATGCCGGTGATGGTGCATCTATAGAACCAACCATTGCTGTGCCTGCCGATGACCTCCTGACCTAAAGACAGCTCGCGGGAGCCATTTTTGATCTGCGGGGGAAGCCAACCGTCAGTCTGAGGATCACCGTGTGCATCGAGATCCCTTCTATAGCAGCTACGCACCTTCTGATTGGTCTGTTTGTGTTTGTGGCAGGTGACGGACACCACGTACGGCCAGTCGGCCGGCTTCATGACGACTCCAGCGAGGAGGGCGCAGGTCACGTGGAAGGACGTGGAGCAGTTGTCCAACGAGCACTGGATGCACGCGCCGAAGATCTGCTTGGTCGTCTTGTGGCAGTAAACGCACTTCTGCAAATTGCAACGAGGAAACATGAGTTACAACCTTTTAACATGATGAACTTCCACACTTAATGACTATTTGGCTTTTGGCTAACATTATTTCCACGTGTCAGCTAAAAACTAAAGTAATTTTTAAGAGCGCAGCGGCAGCACCGATAAAAGATTGCAAAGACGAACATGAAATGTTCACAAACACAGTCGGTGTTGTTACACTTCTGGGCACGAGAGTGCATCGATGCACTTGATATTTCAGCTTTTTTTTTAGGCAAATATCCTCTCAAATGGACACATGCGTCCGATCATCCCTGTCTCTCTTCTCTTCTCCTTCATTTCCGCATAAACCGTCTCCAAACACACACACACACACACACAGAGGGATATCGACGGGAATAAAAATTCTTTATTAAATTGTCAATACTTCATTTCAACCCCCTGTGGCCAAGCGGCTGTAATGTACGACAGCCTTTCGATGCGGCCCCAGCTCGGAAATATTTCATCGTCCGGTGAAAGCCTCTGATTTATCATACGCCAGGGATTGATCGCGAGACAGGCCAACGGACAAGAGAAGGGGGGAAGAAATGCGTGATTTACGAGCATCCAGCTTGCGGTTATTTATTCATACATCAAGAGATGGCGTCCATTTTGTGTTGGGGCAAGCGGGAAGATAAAGCGGCCTCCTTTTAATCTACAATACGACACTGTTTCTTGCTCTAGAGTGAAACGGTGCAAGTAACGAGACTAAATGTTTGATGTTGTTTCGTTACTGCCACTGATTTGTGGCCAAGCTGTGTTTTTTTGCTTGCTAATGGCGACTGGAAGATGTAGTCAGATGTATGAAGAAGTCTGTAGCGTGTTTTTCATGTCATCGTGTGCAGAAGTTGCTGAGGGTTGCGTGTTTGTGCCGATGCGTTGAGCAGCATTCAGTCGTGAGGCGGAGGAGGAGAAACCTGCCTATATAATCAATGCAGTTCATTTAGCACAGACAGGAACGACACCTGATTATTCAAGCATCACACATCATTAATAATGCATCATATCCTCTGAGAAAGAGAGAGTGATGGCGAAACAACAGAAAACACGAAGATACAATAGGAAGAAAAAACTGACTGAAGAAACTGAGAAAGAACTAATAAGACAAAAGAAACTAAATGAAAAAAAGAAACAAATTAATAGATGAAAACACAAGCGCGAACTAATTAATGAATGAAAAATTGGGGAAATAACAAAACTGAAAAAAGTGGAAGACAACAAAAGAGTAAGAAACCAAAAATAGGCTATTAAGAAACAGAACAAAACTAAAAAAAAAAATAGAAAGAAATAATTGAAGCATGAAAGAGACAAAAAAACAAATTAGGAATGAATACAAATGAGTGAAAAATGTAAAAAATAACAAACAAAACAAAAAAAAGAAAATAAATATAAAAAAAAGAAAAAAAACTAAAATTAAACAAATTAGGTATAAACAAAAAGCATAAATTAAACAGAACTAACAAAATAACAAAGAAAAAACATTTAGGAACTAATGCGTAAAAACAGCAAAGCAAATCAACTTAAGACAAAAGTAATCAAAAACAAACAAATAAACAAAAAAAATTTAAACAAGGCGCAAAAAATCTATGAATAAACAAACAAAAAACGTAACAAGTTAAGACTTAACAAATAAAAGAACGAACAAACAATGGATTGACTAAAAAACAAACCAAACAAATAAATGAATGAAAAATTTACAAACTAACTTAAGTTAGAAAGAAAAAAAGCATAAAAAATGAAAAAATGAAAAAGATAACAATAAAATAAACAAAAGGCAAATAAATAAAAATACAAACAAAAACGGACAGAAAATGCAGAGTGTATGTACAAACAAGATAAAAGAAACTAAACAAAAAAGTATAAAGCAAAAGCCACACGAGACGAAAACACCAAAAAAAAAACGAGATGGAAAGAAAAAATAGAAAAAAATAAAAAACAAAAAAAGTAAATAATGAAACCACAACACATCGAAAGCAAAGTATAAAACAAAGCAAAAACACAGACTTTTTTTGACTCGACTCACCAGACTCTTCCTGTTGTCTGGGACGGCCGTCACGTCCACAGGCTCTCGCTCCACGGCATTAACGAAACGAGCCTCGGCCACAGCCACGGCGCAGATCACGTGAACCCACCTGAGGACCGCACACCAAACACACGTTTACACGCAAAGCTCGGCGAACAGATGCCTTCGTAATTGACAAGCGATACGAAAGAAAGTGAGTTTGAGATATTAGACCTGTCATCTGTGGTTTTCTTCAAAGCTCCTCCTCTTAAACTGCACAAACAGCAGGCCTGCGACGACAAACAACAACCAGTGAACACACCAACGAACAAAGCGCTTTAACGCAACAAACGTGACGCAAAGTGCATAGATTCCTGCTGAAGGCATATATGTGAACAGTCTTTGTTAATATAAATGATTTGTAGGACTAACGCACGTTTGCGAGAAAGCTTTTTGAGATACTTACGGCTGTCAATTCGGCCGCACTACACCGAGAACACGTCCAGCCCTCCTGTTTCGTGTCGGGATTAACGCCGTAACAACCTGAGAGAAACAAGAACACAAACTTTGGCCTAGGAACCAAACTGATCATGTGCATTCAGATTCATTCATAGGTTTTTATAAAGTTTCTGTAAGTTTCCATTAAAAACATTTCACGTAAACAAAATAAACGAAAAATAAGAGTAAAATAAGACTAAATAAAACATAAGTAAACAATCTATGAAAATCAACATAAAATCAATAAATGTAAAAAAATGATCAAATATAAAGGTAAAACCAAACAAAAATAAACCAAACATACTGTAAATATAAATGCGTATCTGTTACTGGGGTCCAAAAATAAAATGTAATAAAGATCAAAATACTGTAAAAACCGCCGCCCAAATGAAGTCCTTAGCAATGCATATAACTAATTAAAAATTACATTTAGATGTATATTTACGGTAAGAAATGTACAAAATATTTTAAATTGTACGTGATCTTTAGTTAATATCCTGTTGATTGCTCGCATAAAATAAGTATTTTTGGCAACTGCTACCTCAGCTCAATAGTTAGTAACACAGACCCTCTCTACAGAAAGACAATCTGAAATAATTACCGCAGACTTCCTGTAAAAGGGACTTATATGGCACTAGAGGTGAAAGCTCACGCGAACGGAAAGCTGCTGTTGACACGTTGTCATTTGTCGCTCTTCCAGCCTTATCGAAATCAGCAGCTTTCTGCAGGTAAACACGAGCAGCGGGACGGCGCAGTAATGGAGGACGGGACACACACACGGCCTCCGGGCATTAGTTTAATATGCGACACGCGCACATGTTCTGGCGAGCCATTTTCATAAGCGCTGAGAGTGAGCTCAAGCGTGCGAGTGCTTAGCTAAAACCCAAAATAGCATGGAGAGGCGAGGAGACGAAGACAGCGGCGACTAACAAGCTGTCTTTCACTTCACGGCCCTTTCTTCAAGCCTTCGCAAAGCAAACAAGCTGGAGACGCTGCTGCTGTTGTTGTTGTTTTTCGCAGCAGTTCCTTCACGTTCATTCGGGTCGGTGGTTCGCTGTGGAGGAAATCGAGGGAATCTGAGCGTTTAAAACACCTCCGGGGAGCCGCGGGACACTCATGGCACGACAGTAAATGAAAACATTGAGCCACTTGAGGTCAAAATTTAGGGATTTTACTATAGGTAATAAAATGTCTGCATAACATGATTTTTTCCCCTTGGAAATATTTGTGGTAAAAAGGTATTATTATATTAAAATTGTAAAAAAATAAAACAAAGACGGATGAATAAAAGTAAAATATGAGAATAATGAAAACAAAAACATGACTAAAGCCAAAATGAAAAAATCTTAAAAGCAAAAAAAAAACAAATACTAAAGATAAACACTGCAAACTAATTCCATAATGCATATATGGTAACAGCAATATATATATATTATTTGTCTATAAATTATTTGTGTATTATAAAAAAAAAACTGAAAGACAAAATAAACAAAAAAGAGTTAAAGAACAAAAAAGACTAAATAAATAGAGAAGAAATAGAGAATATATCCAAATAAAAAATAAATAAACTAGAAAAATACTAAATTGTTAACCAATAAAAAAAATATGACAAATAAAGACTTAATAAAAAATTATGAAAATAAATTACATACTTTCAAAATTATTATTATTATTATAGAAAAGAAAAAAAAGCACCAAAAGAACCACAAATAAAAGAAAATATTAAAGAACAAAATATTGAACGGAAGACGAGACTGAGAAAAACAAAATTATATAAAAGAATTATAGAAATAAGATCAAATAAATAAAAGAAAACATACAAATTAAGAAAAACAAAAAAAGGAAAAACAACTAAACGGGTTAAAAAAAGAAAACAGCGAGAATAACAAAATGAGAAAGAAATTTAAAAAAAAGAAAGGAAGACAGATAAAGACAAAAAGAGTTCATTATTATTAATATTGTAGTAACATAAAGCTAACATTAATTATTACAGGAACTGTAAGCTGTTTACCGTACATGATGCAGTAAAATATAAGTGATATGACGTATGAACACAGGTGCACATTAAATATCAGCTATTTCAATCGAACGTGGGTCATCAGGTGAGATTTACGAGCCATAAATATCTGTTTCATAAGCCGTGCTTCTTTCTGAAAGCTTGAGTGGAGCTGACAGCAGCGCAGGTACAATATGAGCAAGTACGCTCCTGACACACGGTGACGACTTGAATTAGTTTGACAGAGTGAAAACAGCACGACGGTAAAGTGATTAGCACTGCTAAAAGCAGACGCCACGCCACGGCTCATGCGAGAGCGATCGCACTTCATAAAATCCAAACAACTCGCCGTAATGAACTTACAAACCGTCATCGGAAGGTATCGGAGCGAAACAGTTCATCCGTCGTTCGTTCGCGAGTAAATCTAATCATATCGTCAGCCGATGGCAAATACCAAGGCCGGATGCTTCTGGAAAACACAAAAACATCAAGAAAACCGAAATAGTTTGGTCTAAACTGTCATTTTCGGTTAAAGCGCGAAACAGGCCAATCAGAGCGCGGCGTCACCTCGGTGAACTCGTGGCTAATTGGCTACGCGGCTTAGACTCGCGCCGCGGGGAGAAACAGCCAAAACGAGCTGTGTTTCCCTCTCCGGGAGGGTTTTTTTCTGGGCTCGTCTAAATAAATAAGTGGAGTTCAGCCTGACTGACGGTAAATTGGCTGGAGTGACGGCCGGGAGACGCTCTCGCGACCAGATAAAGACAGAGTCGCGGCCGTTTATTAGCAAACGCAGATGGAAATATGCAGATTGGTTAACAAACAGCGGGAGATACAGATGCAGACGTGAAAACTGCAGACTTTTTTCAGGAAGACAACCAAAAGACAATACTAACATTATAGGTTAGTGTTATTTAGTTATTCTATAGTATTAAAGTTTATAGAAAACTTATTTTATGTATTTTAGGAAAAAAAAATTTAAATAAAAAAAATAAATAACCAGGGAAAAACAAAGTATGTTAACATACATATTTTTAATAAAATATATCATTTTTATACAAATTTTATATAAATATATATGTGTATATATATATATATATATATATATATATGTATATACACATATATATACATATATACATATACACACACATATACATATACACACACATATACATATACACACACATATACATATATA
>JAUCMT010000053.1:1334758-1346480 GCA_032357475.1 Enteromius thamalakanensis
ATGAGGAATGAGATGGCTAACTGTAGTAGCGTATAGTCCACTGTCTATAATAGCCTAATTTAGATATCCCTTTTTTTCACATATATATATATATATATATATATATACACACATACATGTATACATACATACCAGGGCTTGACATTGGCACCCGCCAATAAAAATTGGGCTGTGGCGGGTAAAAACTTTAGTTTTACTAGCCACATTGGCGGGTAGTTTATTCTTTGGTATGACAATACATTTTTGTTCTAGTTTTCTCTTGTTTAGAACGTGCATTAACGTCTCTGTTAGCAGTGACAAACGGCCAACGACATGTCTGACTCATGAACGAAGTTTTTTTTAAGTCAGACAGACAGGCCCGTCACCAAGCCCAAATGACTCGACGTGCCCCCATTTGAGGGGGGGCTCACATCGCAAGAGGGCACATGGCGACAAAGTTGCTATTATTAGTATATAAAATAAATACATTTAATATAAAATATGCCCAAGGCAGAAATGAAAAGTAACCAGTAACAGTAACCTATACATTTGCTGACATATCTTGTGTGTTCTGGTGGTCTAGCGGCAGAATAAATGATTAATGTTTTAAGGCTGCGAGTTTTAATCCACCCTCGTAAAGGTCTTTTTTTCTAATTAAAACCAAAGTGGTCCTCATTTAAGTGAATGTATATCAAGAGCAAGGGCACGTTCCTGTGAATGTTTTTTGTGCTTTTACCATAACGAAGCGCTCAATCCTCTGTGAAGATGCAACGAGCCCTAACTTACAACAGTGGACATGAGCGCTGGTCATAACACATTCCAGCGATAGATCATCTGCTATTTAACACAGACCAACCAATTTATTATCGAATTGAAATGTTTCTTTCTTTTAGGCACATTTAAGCGAAATTGTTTGTTTTTATTGTGAGTGTAGACCTAAGTAAATCCACACGATTTGAACTTATTTTTGTCCAGTCCATTGAGGGCTACTTATTGCAATTTTTAGAGAAAATCTTCAAAATTTTTCAACCTTTTCTATTTAAATTTTAAATGGATATGGCACTCAAAAGTCGCATTTGAATTTGCGCTTGTTTTTTACTTTCACTTTGTGATCGCGCGAACTGTGTATGGGTGGTTTTAACGGGCGCACGCGCCTGGACCAAAGTTAACAAGTTATGTTTGTTTATCGGTCTAAACATGAATGCACATATTATATAAAGTCTAAATATAGGCTAATTATTAAAAAAAGATAAACGCAGAGCAGTGTAAACACACGACACTCGTTCACGCACCTATGTTTGCGGTTGAATACAAATAATCATAATTGATGGACAACTAGGCTATATCAGGGAAAATACATCAGCGCAACTTGGCTCACAGAAAGGACAAGCATGTGGGGAAAGCCCGCTTTTATTTCGCAACTGTAAGGAAGGCGTTCGCTAACGTCAACAGATGAGAGCATCAGTGCACACGGGGTAAAAAGAGCCGTTATAACACACTCGCGCTGATGTGACCGAGCCCGACCAAAACCCGAGCTTCCTTTCTAAATATCTGTCCAAACCGTCGATCCTCTAGTCTGAACGAATCGTTTGTAGGCTTCAATGACTGATTTATTCAAATAGTCACTTGCTCTGACCTACTGGCGGTTTACTTTCATAGTAGGCTACTTTCATCTTTTTTCCATGATTTCATATATAAGTATACACTACATGTATATTAAAACACCAATCTCAACATTATGCTGTTATAAGTTTGCCTGCAAGTGTAAGCATCCATGCTATATTTTGGCTACAAATAACAGTCATAAATGCATCTGAATGCAGCTCCTGTTTCTTCTGCGGTGGAATGATCAATTTTGTGGATGTGTGTGATTTCATATGATTGGTGCTTGGATGTTAGCGGTTAGCATGTTGTCTCTGTAGTCAGTAGAGAGCAGGGCTTTAGCACAGAGCCGATGTAAAGCCATTACAGTGACATCATCTGTGGAGATCCAGAAGTGAGCGTTTATCACGCACATAACGTGTAATCACCGGTTCTGAGGTTACGGGTAAAAGCTGCGTGAGCATCAGTCGCTCCGGTGCGCAGCGGGTCAGCAAATCAGTTGTGCGCTCAATCACGCTGAAAGCCTTTAATTATTATAATCGTCTCCTCTTTTCTGCCCACAGATTACAATAAAGGTCACAACGACATGGCCAAAACATCTGATAAACGTCACAACAGCGCAAACACGCGTGTGATTCATACGCTGCCTCTATCATTAGCCACAATACACTAAAGTGGCTTAAATATTAAGAGTCATTTTCAGTTAGCGGGAACTTTTGTCACAATACCTTGACGGTAGACCATTCAGAGACCATTTTTCTTTGTTTAGCTTGCTATTGTTGACAAGATCGCGCTAAAACTAGCGACGTTTCCCTGTCTCTTTAATCAATGCAGCGGTTGTATTGCGCTAAAGGTGTGAATGCATTGGATTGTGCGCAAAACCCAACCCAGTCTCACGGCAATTCGCACTTATTTTAAGAGGTAGCTAATTCATACAAATTCATTCGACCTCACTCGTACGAGTTTTTCTAAATCGTACATATTTTACAAGTTACCTATTGTATGAATTTGTGCGAATGACCTACACCTAACCCCACCCCTAAACCTACCCCTCACTGGGGTTTAGACAAATGGTATGAGTGAGGTTGTACGGATTTGTAAGAATAATCACAAATTTGCCACCTAGTATGAATACGTACGAATTTGTCGTAAGATTGTGTTGGCAAAATCTGTTTCACACAGTAATCAGGATTCATCAAATTCAAGTTAAAACTTAAATGTACTCTAAATGTAGAGAGAAAAAAAGCTAAACTAAAAATTCATTAAATGCTAAAAAAAACACAAAAAAAACATAATAACGTTAAAAAATCTATATTGAAAAATAAATTTCACAAAATATATTACACATAAATAGAATCAATAAACAATGTTTAATAAAAAAAAATATTTGTAATATATATATATATATATATAAAAATAAACTGTATATATTTTTACCTTTTCTGCAATTGCTTTCTCTTTATATAAAATAAAAATTATGTTTCTAAATATTTATCGTGCAAAAACATTCCATATCATTAAAATGTAATATAATACAAATACAAGAACAATGTTTTAAAATAAACAATAGTGCAAAATCAATACATAAATATAATATTGGGTTCATATCTATAATAAATTGATTTTGAAAATAGATATATTAAAATACAAATAATAATAATAATAATGATAATAATAATAATAATAATAATAATAATAATCAATATGAATTCAATGTAAATAAAATAAATACAAAAAATCATCTTGGATTTAGATCTATAAAGAACAATCGAAACATGTTAATTTGCAAAAATAATCAATTTTAAAAAATTATATATATAACAAATATTCATGAAAACTCATCTTGGTTTAATTTCTATATATAAACACGCACACATATACATACATACACAAACACATACATATATACATAAATATATATATATATATATATATATATATAAATAAACAGAAACTTCTGTTAGACCAGGTTTGTACGGTTTGAGCTCATCTATATAAACTACATAACATTTCCAACCAAAAATATTGGAAGTTTTGTCCTCCAGTTAAGTGTATTTTTCTTTTTCTGTACAGAAAAACAAAGCAGCAACTGTGTTAAAACAAGGTATATGACATAAACAGGCCTCTTTCAAAACAACATTAGACGTCTTCAGGAGCTGAAGAGGGGATCGTCCAACTGAGACGCGACTCTGCGAAGCGGCATTACCGATCATAACTAATCGTCAAGCGTTCTGTCATTTGTTAAGAGCATCAGAAGAGCACGAGAAGAGAGTGGATTGACTCTTAGGTGTGGAGACTGATGCTGACGTACGATCCTGTCTCTCTTTAGTCTTTTAACGCAGATTTAACAGATGAAAAGGATGCGCGATGGTGAAATCCAGACAGCTGCAGCAATGGAGTGTGAATTCTTATTTCTATGCACGCATATGAAATACAGGAGTTTTGCATAAACCATTAGTGGCGTCAGGCCTTAAAAAAAAAAAAAGCTTTAGCGCAGATCGTGCATCTCAGACTTTCTTCAGGACCGTTTGAGTTCTTCGGTGCGTAGAAAAACCCTAAATATTGTTAAATTTTATAAAATGTTAAAATATTTAATATAGTTAAAATAAAATGCATATTAAAAAAAATCTGAATATTTAAAAATCATCTTAAAATGTATAGCTATAAATAATAAATAAAATAGTATATTTAAAAGAGATAAAATATGCACTCATATATAAGCTGAAAAGGTTCATATATATAAAAAAAAGGTCTATATAGTAGCCCTTTATATCAAAAGTCTTATTTCAAATTAACAAAACTGAAATGCACTATAGATTGAGGACAGTAACATTACAACATTACAAAAAGAGCACACAAGGGCAGAACAAGACGAGCTGTGGTGTTAAAACACTGCTGGTGTTTATATGCTGTTCTGTTCTCAGCGTGGCGTCTCAGCGCTGATCACTGAAAGCCTGGCGTCGTGTCGAGTGTTCGTTCATTAAAGCAGGGTGTTTGTTTAAGTGGGCCAGGAGTTGGTGTATGTGGGTTATGGTAGAGTTTTGAAGTATAGCAGTCTTAGATCTTAGAGCCGCACAAACATCTTCACATCTCATAATCCACACAACCACAGGCAGACGCCTGGGCTTTCCTAGACAGCGCCGCAAACTTTCGGGAGGTTTCTGACAGCACCGCCTCGCACCTCATTCAGGATTACACCAATGTTTCGCCCGCTTAATCTGGGGCAGGAACAGGATTTTCCTTGTTTCAGACAGGAATAATTCAAGTTCTCCCGTTATTTACCCAACCTCAAACCTGTATGATCTTCTTCTGTCAGTAAAACACAAACTGAGAAACCTTGTAGAATATTCCTCGCACAAAATTACCCTACGACGTCAAAAGACGTGAAATACAGTGTACAGCTGAAATATATATTTATAATAATAATAATAATAAAATATATATAAATAAAAAAAACTAAATGTGTTCTTGTTTTAGGACAACTTTGATAAACTTTACTGAACAATTTTAAATGTTGCACCAAAGAAAAAGAAAAGAAATCTTTGGAACAAGACCAAGTTTCCACACCTTTAAGGCTTTTTATATGTAAATGCACTCCGTTTTGAACGGCTAGCCCACCACGCTCGGTTTCTGCGAGGAGACATGCTAACGAACGGATGTGAGGTCTTACCTTGTGCCAGCCGCTCCAACCTCTTGCCGTGCTCGGGAGGAATGGCATACCTGCGGTGAGGAAGAAAAAAACAAGATCAATTAACAGGATCAATGGAAAAAGACGAGAGGGAAAGACACTGGAGGGACGCACAGCAAGACGCCTCTGCGAATCGCTGTCTGATCATCACACAGCCCTCGAAATCATAAAACACACAGAGAACATTTCACCCCTATTTCACATTCACCAGTCATGCGCTAGTTTAAAGACAAAGTACTCAAACGTCACCGAGACAAAGCCTGGAAATTACTGAGCGAGAGCCAATTTATTTCGGCTAATCGGCTCAAACGCGCGCAATGCTAATACAGATTGTGCTGTGCTGCTTAATTTTAAATGATTTCGCTGGAGAAGGAAACAGCACAATATCTTCTAAAGGTTCAATTCGCTTGACGTTGTTATTGACATTGTCTGTATTAGCCTAATTATTTCCTCAAGTTTCCGGAGAGCCGAAACCCTCCCGAGGCCTCGAACGCAAATATAAATCCGGTGCATCACCCTCCCTTGGGCTCCAGCACCAAATCACACATTCTCAATGAGGAGATTGTGGTTTCAGGAGAGTTTTGAGAGGCGTCGCACTGCCCTCTACTGGCGGCAGGAGGCTAAATGGGGATTTTTTTGTGCGAGCGGCACTGTCTAGTTAAACACAGGCCAATTTCACAGCAGTGGTTTTCTGAAAGTCAACGGAATACCAAGTGGTTGGATTAAAGGGTTGTGTTTGTATGCAGCTGATGGGATGTACAAGAAGAGGTTTGTTTTATTTTACAATGCGTATTGGCTTTTACTGAAAAGTTATAGGAGAAAAGCACAAGAATTGTGGGGGACAAAGAGAGTTGAGAACTGGTACAAGCTCAGGATGGAAATAAGATCTACACAGATGGAAACCTGGATGCAAAGAAAGCTGCTAGTTAACAGTCATATTCACATAATTATGGAATTAGCAGTAGCACAATCTCATAATTAACTGGATTGTCTGAAATAAACTGTTCCTCCTGAACTCGATGACCCTGGATGTTTTGGCACATTTTAGAAACAGTGCCATACTCTACTGGCAGCCAATCATAAAGTACTCATTGCATTCAAAAACATTTAAGGCCAAAACGGAGCATAATTTAAGAGCAGAACAAAACAGAAGTATGCCACTTATTGGCCTCCAGCTGCAACAAACATGAATGCTAATCAACTCCCAAGCAATTGTTGCATGTATTGGGCACAGCTCTGTAACAACAAAGACGGAGCCAGTGGGAAATCAACGACTGGCTGCAAGCACCCCAAGTCTAAGGACACCGGCGGTAGTAGATTCAATTTAATGTTTGTGGTGCCACCACAAATCAATAATAATTAGATGGCTCTTAATCTCCTATTCTTGCAGATAAAGGTGGTGGTGGGCGGCTGTAATTTGGGTACAAATGCTTCCTGCCAGCAGGAATATGCTTACACCCCACTAACCCCCACCAGATCAAACTGACAATAACTCGATCTGGCAGCCAAAAGTTGGTTTATTCGATCTGGAGAGGGGAGGAAGGCAAATATTGACAAAAATCCCACCGGGGGCACCAGAAATCAAGGTAAATCCGAGGAACTTGACTTGATGTGACTGTAAACGCCCACTTGCAGGAAAGCCTACAGTTTCTTCAGGTTCCTCTAGTACCACCGGAATGACGAAATGAACACAAAGAGCCTGCTAAACACCATTTGAGATTTTGATACAAGGGTACTTGGGTGTCTGGGCGTATGTAAGGTACGCATCCTATTTACCTTGTTCACGGCCCATGAAACAATTCAGTACTTCGCTTCCCAGATGCAATATCTCTCCAATCATACGCCGGCAACACAAAACCTCTACCTGCCAAAAAGCGTCAACGCCACCGGCAGTGTTAAGGTTTTATTTGTCATCATTGTGAAGAGGACAAGAACAAGAAAACAAGCAATAAGAATCAAGCTACCCTCTCAGCTGCGGCACTCCCTCTCTCAGCGATTATTTCCGGCAGCGTGCGCACCACTTTGGGCCACTCCGCAATCTTTAAGAATCTGACACTAGATCTCAGGAGGCGGCGAGAATTATGACTTTGATGGGAGGAGAGTTGGAGGCGAATGAAGTTAATTTCACAGTGGCTGAACAGAGGGTTAGGCAAACAGCTACCACACACACTTTAACATACTGTAATTACCAGAAAAGTAAAACGGATTCAATTTCAAAAGCAGAAGGGGGTGTTTGGGTGGGGGGGGACGAGCACATGCATAGTTGCATTAAGCCGAGTTGAAGGGTGAGTAAATTTTCGACTCTTTCCTTTTTTCTGAGCACGAGCCTCGCCGTTCTCCGCTGTGCAGAAAGTTAACTTGAGATAAGGCCTCCGGAGAGCGGGAGAAAGAGAGAATGCTTAGCTAGAGACATCAAGAGCTAACACTTCAGAGAGATATGAGGACACAGAAGAAATGGAGACGAAAAGATACTCAAGAGAGCAAGCAAGTCTTACACAAGACCTCTTAAAGAATCAGGGATTTGCACCCTTATCCAGTTGGACACCTGAGCATGACCCAAAAAACATGCTATGACCCTTTCAACACGATTCACGCATTAAACTCTACAAAGACAAGCATCGAGCACTAGCCTCAAATATATCGTCTAACGCAGCTTTTAAATAAGGGATTTTTGATGTTAACTCCTGCATTTACTATTCGGTTTCATGTGGGAACCTGATCTTGTGATCAGGGAACTAAACACTTTCGCTACAGAAACATTATTTTTACATGTAGACTCTAATGTTACAAGGTTTCTTGCAACTGGTACCTACACACAACATTATTTTTTTACTTTTATCTGCCAAAAGAAAGTTTAGTATGGAAAACAAAAACATTTATTAGTTTACTATTTGGAGCAACTGCAAGGGGCTACCTTAAATAGCTACTACCCATGCATTTGTGATTATTGGTTAACAAATAAAAATTGTACAAGTGCAGATTGCTCTCACTACATATATAATATGTCAACACTCAGATTCATAAAAAAATAGGAATAAATACGAATTATTTCCTTTATTAAAATTGCCATTTTAGTCCTGGAAAACACCATTTTGTGGGAACCCTGCTGTTTACTGCAAACACTTCCTACGCTCCTTTCGGGATGCAATCTAAAGCACATCTCACGTAGGTTTTTGAAGCCCCAATGTTGTTCATTTTACATGTGGTCCAGATTTAAATGAATTTTTACAAGGCCAACAACGCCCCTTGATTGACTACTGCTTTCCAGCTTGATTAAAAAACACACAGATGGATGAAATATCCCTCTGTACGACAGCCTGAGATACTGAAAGAACAGCTGCATTTAATGAACGCTCTGTTCATCAGGGTTTCTTTAAGACAACACAAGCCAAGGGCATCAAGGACTTGTACGCAAGTATGCAAAGCACACTTGCATCTTTCTCGAAAGAGGGGAAAGATACACCAGGGAGAAGATGCAACATGAGAGCGAGGGAGGATGTGATAAAAGAAAAAAGTCTCACATGTGGAGAAAAGGACACTGAAAGCATGTTTATTTGAACTCTTTCGGCACAGGAGAGACACCCAGCCGGAAAATTGTGTATTCTGAACCTCAAAATACAGTATTAAAGCCTCTCTCCACAAGAAAGGAGAGGAAAAGTCAAGCTGAACTTCAGCAAAACAAACCGTCAGAATACCAAACCATTTTGATTCGGATCAAGGGATGTTATGCTTGGTTTTTACATCTTTTAGTCGACTATCGTCAGTTGTTCTTTTTAAAACCTTGATTTCAATGTAAATTGATCCTGCTATCTGCTATTAAATACAAGCATGGCACATATAACTCAGCATTATCTCATTCACGTACATCATCCCTAATGATTCCCTGGAGGATTTACTTCATAACCAAGTGCTTCTGAAATGCTCTCCTCCATTATAAAGAGCCTGTTGTGCGTTTAAATGCGGCAAGAGCGAGATACAGTGAGACAAAGCACACTGCACATGATTCATCTCTATCGATGACATCATTGTTAATGTCTACAGATGACGTGAATGACAACAGCTCCCCCAAGTGGTCAAATGGATCTACAGTTAGTTTCCTTCATACTGCACCTATAGTACATTTGTACTGCTCAAAAATATATATATACAAATATATATTTAGTTTGCGTGACGCTTATTGGGACTAAAGTTCAATCAAACTGACGGATCACAATTTTACCTTTACAAAAGTAAAAGTTTTAAAATGATTTAAGAGCATTTGGCGTAATGTGGTTATAAATAAAATAATAAATAAAGGCTAAAATATACTACACAAATTTAACAATACACACATATTGATTGCACATGTCAAGACCAATATGTTTTAAATGGGATGCCTTGTTTTATCCGTAAGTAATGCAAAATAAAATGGATACGAAGGTATTTTAACAAAATATTACTGCTTTCATCAGTACTTGTTACATTGTTTACCATATTAAATTATTCCTAAAACATATTTAAAGATTAAAATAATACTAAAATTACAACATAATTAAAAAATGTTTTAAGTATATTAACATATAAAATTCATTGCTTTAATTATACACGAAAAATGTACTAAACACACATGAAAAGTCTATTCAGACTAATGACTAATAAGCTCCCCTGAATCTTTTGAACTTTTGACTACACAAACTAATAGTGAATGTAGGACGCTCACCAGGACTTTGGTTGGCCGAAATGCAGATAGTTGATGCTGTAGAGATCCATGTCTTCCGTGTGCCAGGCGAAGGTGGTTTTCCACATGCCGAAGTACAGGTAGGGTGTGTTGACGCCCTCGATGACGATCCCACACTCCTGCTCCACCATGTCCAGAAGAGTGTTCAGATGGCCAATGTTCCACTCCGTGATGTCCTTATCAAGAAAAAAAAAACAATCACATTTGTTTCTTGAAATTAATATCAGCTAGTTAGCTGAACACAGAAAAGGCGACTTACCGGGTCATAAAGGGACCCACTGATGTCGGCGCCATAAATAGGTGACACAAACGTCAAGTTTTTCCAGTACTTTCTTTCCAGGTCGTCAAAGTCCTTGTGTTGAGGGGTGCAATACCTGAGAGGTCAAAAAAATACAAAGTATGAATTAAGCTTGAAGAACTTAAATAAACGGGCTGTAGTAAAAGCGCACTTTTTAAACTTAGTCTTACATTTATCGTAATTTTTAGTCTCGTTACTGACAAAAAGGTCTAAATAAGAGTGGACAAACTTGACAAATGTTCACTATTCTGTCAACATTTTTGATCGTTATCGTAATTTTTTGTCTCGTTACTGACAAAAAGGTCTAAATAAGAGTGGACAAACTTTACAAACGTTCACTATTCTGTCAATATTTTTTATCGTAAATTTTAGTCTCGTTACTGAAAAAAGGTCCAGATAAGAGTGGACAAACTTTACAAAAGTTCACTATTCTGTCAATATTTTTTATCGTAAATTTTAGTCTCGTTACTGACAAAAAGGTCCAGATAAGAGTGGACAAACTTTACAAACGTTCACTATTCTGTCAATATTTTTGATTGTAAAGTTTAGTCTCGTTACTCACAAAAAGGTCCAGAAAAGAGTGGACAAACTTTACAAACGTTCACTATTCTGTCAATATTTTTGATCGCTATCATAATTTTTAGTCTCGTTACTGAAAAAAGGTCCAGATAAGAGTGGACAAACTTTACCGTAAACTTTACAGAAAAACCACATTGATTAAACAAAGCGTACTTTTTACTATTGGCCAATTTGCGATATTCTCCGACCGTCATGGATTTCTTCTGGATGTTGTATTGAGTGAAGAGTCCTGATTGGCCGGTCACCACTTGCATGATGGGAGCGGGAATGACCATATCTTCAATGGTCTCATAGGAGCGCCGCGGCTTCCACTCCTTCGGCGGAATGACCTAAATAACAACGCATGACCTTTAATAACGACAATTTACAGTAACAGATACAAGCATTTCACTGTGTCTGTTTAAGTCACGAGAAATCAAAATTACTATCTTGTTATTAAGAACATGAATAAATGCATTTACAGGCCTTTTCATTGATAGTATATACAACTCGAAACGTTAAAAGAAATGTTTGTGTTGAAATTAACATTAACCAAGATGAATAAATGCCATTATTGACAAGTACTATTGTCATTTTATGTGCATTTTTTAATTTTAATGATAAGCAAAAAGTTTGGAGAAGTGTGATAAAAAGATTAGCATTTTAAAAAGTAAATACTAATATTTACTGATATAAATCATACAGAACTGTACACACACTCAATGAAAACAAATAAGAAAATTGATACAATAATAATAGTTTTGATATAAAGCTAATATATGTGCACACCTAATTTAATAAAAAGCTAAAGAGAAGACTGCTACATTTTGTGACATGCTGTAAAAGTATTAATTATTGTACTATTTATATATAAATATAT
>JAUCMT010000053.1:1346580-1365567 GCA_032357475.1 Enteromius thamalakanensis
CAGATACAAGCATTTCACTGTGTCCGTTTAAGTCACGAGAAAACAAAATTACTACCTTGTTATTAAGAACATGAATAAATGCATTTACAGGCATTTTTATTGATAATAAATACAACTCGAAACGTTAAAAGAAATGTTATCTTAGGAAAAGTAGAAATTAACATTAACCAAGATGAATAAATGCCATTATTGACAAGTATTATTGTCATTTTATGTGCATTACTTTATTTTTTGTTAATTAAAAGTTTGATAAAAAGATTAACATTTAAACAAGTAAATACTAATATTTTACTGATATAAATCATACAGAACTGTACACACTCAATTAAAACAAATAAGAAAATTTATACAATAATAATAGTTTTGATATAAAGCTAATATATGTGCACACCTAATTTAATAAAAAGCTAAAGAAAGAACTGCTACATTTTGTGACACATGCTGTAAAAGTATTGTACTATTTACATATAAATATATATAGCAATTCTGCATGAACTTTGCACATGTATTGCTTATGCTAATTTTAGTAAAGAGTTTGCAAAAAAATAATCTAGATTAAAAAAAATAATCATCCGATTCCGTTCATGTGGGTAAAACTTCTCAGCAAATTACTTAAGTTAACACTTAATGCAAAGAAACACAAGAAATGACAATTAAAAATACTTTTACACTATTTATTCATCTAGTTTTATGTAAATTATTTTAATTGCATTAGTTTAACTTAACATTAATTTATATATATTAATTAAAATTATAATATATTAACCTAACACTACAAACTACTATTGTCAAAAAGTGTGGTTTATTGTTGTTAGGTCTATTGTTTACATGACATTAACAAAAGAGTAATTAAACTTCACATTTTTATAAATGGAATTATTTTCATTCAACTTAAATTTAAACATAAATCAAAGACCCATTTAATTTAAAATTTACATTTAGCTCGAATCAAACTTCCATTTAACTTACAATTTAAAAATAAACATAAATCAACCTTCCATTTAAGTAAAAATTTAAATTTTAAAACTAAATCAAAATTCCACTTCATTTCAAATTTAAACAAACTTCCCGTCGTTACCTTTGCCAGACCGGCACGATGAGCTCCTTGGGTCTCGATGTAGGCCATGTACTTCCCAAAGTCCTTGAACTCCTCCATTGTGGGTCTGAAGGTCATGATCTTGTAGGAGGAGTTGGCGGCTGGAGGCGGTGCTGGGGCCGGGGCCGGTTCTGGGATCGGTAGTTCTGGAGTGAGTTCTGGTGCTGATAGTTCTGCCTTTATTTCTGGGTTCAGGGTTGGTTCTGCAGAGGGTTCCTGGGCCTGATCTGAAATGGGTTCCAGGAATGGCTGTGCGTTCGCATCTAGGGTGGGCTGGACTGGAAAGTCTCGAGCGACGTCTGCCTGAGAAGTGATGTCTGGAGCCGGTTCAGGCTCAGGATTCGGGTCTGGAGGTAAAGCCGGGTCCATGACTGCAGGTCAGCTAATGCTGTGAGGACAAATACAAAAACACCACAAATCAATAACACCTCTATTACAGTTATTAAGTATAAAACTGTCTTTTGTTAAATTATATATAGAAATACCAATTTCTTTGATTAATACACTACTATAATGTCAAATAAGAGATAGATGATTGTTTTTTTGTGTATTAGCAAACAGTACTTTATTTATTATATATAATTTTCCTTTAAATGTACAAATCTAAACATACAAATCTAACCTCAAGATCAAACCATAAGCCTTACTGAAAGATAGACTGCCAGCGAATTAAGCCAGTGAACTACAAACACTGAGTGTTTTTTTTATTCATTTTATGTTTATTTATAAATAAATACATCATAAATTGTTATGCAAAGCGTATCATTTTAATGAGTTAACTATTATTTTAAAAAATGGGCTTAAATGGTACAGTGCCATAAAACACATGCCAAAAACGTAACATTTCATAACGTGGGCACAATAAAAATGTCCACACTAATACGTTTTCGCTTGAAAACGCATCTTTTTCTCTCCGTTTTGGCCTTTCGTCCACACTGAGACTGTGTTTTTGGTCGAGGAAAACTGAGCTTTTTGAAAACGCTCTCCAAAGTGGATACATTTGAAAACGCTGTTTTCGCGACGCACCGTGGACTGTGAAAACGGAGGCTTTCCAAAACGTTGACGCATTTTAGTCATATGATGCAGTCACGTGACCAATTCAACTGATGGCGGATGGCATTGTACAGCAGTTGTTTGGTTTGCTCTCAATGTTTACAGCCCTATTAAAGATTAATATCAGTCTGTACATGTTCCAGATAGACGTAAGCGTTTCCAGTCATTTCAGCGTGGATGATCAAACGATTGAAAACAATAGTGTGTATTTAAGTTCCATGCATGTTTTTGTAAACATCTCCTACACTTTTAAAGGAAAACATTTTTTTTTTCCGTTGTATGCTTTACCTTACTAACCTTTTACCTTAAATGTACTTATTACCACGAGGCCTTTAAATGACATCAAGATTTAGCACCATTGTGTGTCCTTTGTTTTCAGTGAGAAAATGACCAAAACAACTACAGAACCTGTCCAAAATTAAAAAGCCATGTCACCTTAAAAAAAGGCACAGTAAAAATAAAAATAAACATTACTATTCTGGCAAAACATTGTGTAGAGGACAGAAAGTCTTTGAGGGAAAAAGATCAGGATAAATGTTAATGTTATAAGTGCTAGCAAATATTACTTCAATTATTTTGGTCTCCCTAAAAAATAAATAAATGTTATTATTTGTGTGGATAAATCATCTTGTGTGCTTATTCAGAACACGTGCCCGTGCCATATCTACCAAACGTACATCAACTAATTAATATATTGTTAAATGAGAGAGAAATCTTGCTTTTTAGCAAAAGTCAATATCTTTGAAAAAAACACCTATCCTTAGATTTTGGTGGGGTTGATGGGTACACTTACCCTCTATGAGAATAAACTTATCTTACATGAGAATTTAGGCTTTTTTTCTAACATCAATATTTCAACTTTCACTTTATATGAATGTACAAAACATTTATTTATTTATTTCAAGAATTTAAAGACTTACAAAAACGTTTGAGATAAACGAAGACGAAAACATCTTAAATTCAGTTAATCGTAAGATATATAAAATTATAGTAGACAGCTGAAGAACGTTCTTGCTGTAAGTGTTTATATATATTATATTATATATTAAAGATGTAAAAAATAACGCATTAACGGCATTATTTTATTTTTTGTTGTTAATTACATAAAAATGTTTAACTCATTTCACGCGTGCGCAATGTGACGAATTATTTGTCAGGAAAGTGGGACAACAATTACCTCTATTTTCGCTTACGCTGAATTAAAGTGACAGCGCGTTGTTTTTGATCTAAATTTAGGTGTAGTTGAAAATCCTAATTAATTTGATTAAAAATTTTAATCATTTGACAGCCCTAAAATATATATATATATAAATTTAGGCTTGACAAAAAGGACAAAAGCAACCTTTATTGTTTGTTTATAATCTACTGTTCAGGTCATATCAATAAAACTAATTTATAAAACGTTTTTCAGTCTATCATGCATGATATCTGAGGAATAACTCTCATTAAACTGTGAAATATATATTTTCTGCCATACATATTTTAGCTTACAATTCATAGCACATACGGGGGAAAACATACATTTAGGGTCCTGTAATTAGTTGCCTTTTCACAAATTTTAATCAATTTATATATCTTCAATGAATCATTTAATGGCTCTGTAAATTGATTTTTCAAGCATAAATGTATATAAATGACCTAATAAAAAAACTAAAGGAATACAACAGAATATAGAAAAAAATATTTGTAGATTAGTTCTATAGCATGGGAAAATTTAATTTAAAAAGCAATGAATGATAAAGAAAATTGACTGATTTACTGATTTGAAAAAGCACCTGCTCTGAGAACAGGCCATTTATTAAAGCGGCAAAAGAAAGAACCTCTCAGTCACCGAGCTGAAATCCTCGTCTGACCTGTTGAGTTGCACACGCTTTCATCAGAAACATACAAACCATGAACCACAGGAATGAGGAAAAACCCTCATTGAAAAAAAGACTAAAATGTGGGTCTTTTGCATAAGAAATCCCATTATTGAGCACAGCAGTGATACACGTGTGCAGTTTAATTTACTACTAATTTAAATGTCCTAGCAATGGAAATATTCTTCAGAGCTAAATACATATTACAGATCTAAATGCAAGCAATGAAGCTGCCAAACCAATACAATGGCTAGCTAAACTAAATTCAACTAAAATATCTGAAACACACAAGGGAGTTCGTTAGATTCAGGATTGAGGACTCTTGGAGCCGTGATGCTTTGCATGATATTTTCTTATGCATAAGCAGATTCACTGAAGGCCTTAGCCTAATATTCAAACGCTATGGAAATACTTTTGTTGCAAATGCAGGATTCATACAAAAGCTAAATAATGATAGCATCGATACTAGCTGAAAAACAAATAGAGGACCACTGCCTGGCGCTTCCTGGAAACAGAACCGAGCATATATATTTGATTATGTTTTATTAACCGTACCGTAGTCTGTGTGGTGCCATGAAAATTACGCAAGCATGAATTAAATAATCAATGACTGCATAAAAAAAAATCATCATTAACATTAATTGCTCACTTTTGCAGTGAATGGGTGCCGTCAAAATGAGAGTCCAAACAGCAGATAAATTAAAAGACTCTCATTCTGACGGCACCCATTCACTTCCAATAGTAAGCAAATGACATAATGCTTAATTTTTTTCCGAATCTCTCTCCAGACAGCTATCACCATTTTTTATTTTAGTAACTATACTATATTCTGTGTGGTACCATGAAGATTATGCATTTATGAATGAATGAAATAATCAAGAACTGCATAAAAACTGCCTAAGGAGAGTTACTTGCTCACCAATGGAAGCCCCAGCAGTGAATGGGTGCCGTCAGAATGTGAGTCCAAACAGCTGATAAAAACATCACAAGAGTTCACAAGTAATCTAGTCCATCAGTTAACATCTGGAGAAGAAAAAAACTGTGCAGATTTCTCTCCTGATTTAGATCATTATGAGCTCGCATTTTAGTTAATAACGTCTTAAAGATTATTTTGTTTTGTACGAACACACAGCTTTTGTCGTTTAAGATGTTAACTGATGGACTGGACTTTTTTTTTTTACGGTTTGGACGCTCATTCTGACGGCACCCATTCACACCCATTGTTGAGGAACTGACAAAATGCTACATTTCTCCAAATCTGATGAAATAACAAACTCGTATACACCTCGGGTGAATACATTTTAGAAAAATAAATCATAAATATTTATAAATACATAATTTTTGGGTGAACTGCTCCTTTACAACAAAAATAAATAAATCAATAGCTACATGCAAAATGCATGGCTTATATTTTAATAAGATATTGCTGAAGTCTCTGTGTTATGATAAATATATGCATGCAATACATAATAATTGCACGCTCAAGCACGTATACACAGCTTACTTAGACAGTTTTCAAGCACTCATTTTCGCTAGCTGTTGCTTATTAAATATTTAAAAAATAATAATAATAAGCTTGAAACGTACGCATAAAGAGCATCCACGCACCAAAGAAAGGAAGAAATGACCAATCGTTGCAAATTGCACGTTAAATTCCTAGTGTTGAGCTCAGCTCAAGTTCAATCAGCATGAGAGATGGAGGTTTAAATGGCCTTTGTGTATGTGTGCAGCCTACAGCAGAATGCATCATGGCTACTAAAGCGAAATGCATGTCAAAAACACACGGGAAGCGATAAAAACAAAGCACTTACATCACATGCTGTGTCTTATGTGTCAAATGCACGCCTGTGTTGACGTGCAAATGCTCTATTGTACCTATATTTCTCACCAGCACCGTTTATGCTACTGATTTGACAAGCAGATCAAGACAGCTGCTCTGTAACATGACAAATGACAATAAAACTCGTGTAGTATCCGCGGACTCGACCCCAAAGCGATACAGAGATAGTATATATCGCGTTACCTCCAGCTCAGCTTCGTTTTTTCACTCTTTTCTCGCCGTTTTCTTCTCGATTCTGTCCGTTTTCTGGATTCCAAAGGCTCGGTTGTGTTACAGCAGCGCTGGGCCGCGTCTCCGCCCACTGCAGCGCAACGTGTGCCCTGATTGGCTGGATCGACCCGAGGCGTCGTCTCCTATTGGCTGACGCGCTTTATTGACGCCTCAACCGGCCTTTCACGTCGTGTTTGTGCATTCTACTATCACGGAAATCACGTATTTCACGTAATAATAGTGTGTCTTCCGGTATGACACACTGTACGTCTGCGTTTGAGGGAATATATTTCATACCCCAGAGTCTTCCTGTTTTTAACATGGTTTGCGCACACCATGTTATAAACAGACGAAAAACCTTCATTTAAACGACGTGAAAATGTGTTCAAAGAGCATATACACAAAAATGATATCCATCCACCAATTTATATATCAATTTTTTCTCTCCATTTAGGATGAGATTTAAATTTGGGGTTTAAGAAATATATTTGCTTCTTTAGCTTTTCTAAAACTTAACCTACTTATACACTTGGTTAAGTACTAAATCATCCCAAAAGATATTAAATAACTTCATTAAATAGCATTATTTTTAGCCTTTTTATTGTACGACAGGTGCACTATTCCCATCTTAAATGAGCAGTTTCTTCTTTCACTTCTAGTTATTTTCCTGAACAAAAACAATCAATTATGATGCTTAATATGAAAAAATTGGTATTCGTCACTGTAACTATTAACTTTTTTTCGCATCAGTGCAAGCTGTTCTATTATTTTAATTTTAAGCAACACGATCCCATTAGTTTCAATGGAGAACTGGCGATTTCCGGCGACAAGAGCGACAGCAACCGGATGTGGGTGTGTCCAGTGACGCGAATGCACTATATATTAATGAAGAGCGACTTTTGGGAGCGACAGCCAATAGGAAAGAAAACGCTAGTGCTCATGTGATCATTCTTGTGTAGAATTATTACGCGTTTGCGTTTTTGTAGTAGATAAACGCCCGCAATGGAAAAAACAAAAATACATATGTATGGAGTCAGTGTATGTTATATTCAGTCTTTTACCTCCAAAATGTTTGTATTAAACAAAAAACCTGATTCGCTGTCAACAATGACGTTACCAAGCAACCAGTAATGAGAACGCCCACTAGCGACCTTATCGCCAGCCTCTGGCGACCTCGCTGCCAGTGCGAACGGGACTTAAGGAGTCAAAAACCGTGCACATGCAAACAGCAATTGTTTTGCTTGGTTTTATTTTTTAAAGCAAGAAATGATACAAACATCATTTTAAAAATAGCGCACACACAGGTTTTATTTTATATAAAAGTTTAATAAAGTTTGTTGAAAAATATAGCACTTATCCCAGTGCAAGAAAATAGCTATGCACCACTACATAAAATTGCTAAATACAAGTGCTAAAAAATATACAATTTAAAATTTCTGAATATACAGTTCCAATGTATTCAAATATTAGAAATAGCTGAGGTATAACTAAGGAAAACAAATAATAAAACAAAAGTAATTATCTGCAGCCTTAGGCATTTTATTTAGCAAATACTATAACTCTTACAACAAGCAAAGAACGTCAACCGGCGAAAAAAGACGATACAATTAAATACTTCCTGAATGAGAATCTGTATGAGTTTGTGCGGAAAACGGCTCAAGGATTTACCTCGAAAACCTTCGATAAATCACCAGGAGCGCTTAAAACAGATCTGGAAACAACATAATCGCGGATCGGTTTTAAGCGCATGACCACTGTTTGCATAACGGCAGAAGTTAGTGGAAAAATGACACTCCATTTCTAAAGCACATACAGCAGTTAAACAGCAAAGCAAATAAACAAAAAAAAAGAGGGATAATATCTATTAATTTCAGAGTGTATCAAAATTTTGTTGCTTATCAAAATGGATATGTAAAAAAACAAGGTAAGTTCAAGCAATGTAGAGTTTTTTTTTTTTTGTCGTTTTTGTTTTTTACGTAAATTTCTTATTAGGTTAAAAATGATCATTTGTTTAGATTAAATTTAGTTAGTTCCAATAACGGTAGTACGATAAAAGATTTAATAAAGCCAAAACGTAAAAAACGTTTGTGCGCTAGTAAAGCTACAGCACCTTAAACTCTGATCTTAACATTTGTACGAAGGCTTGTCACCGTCATAAACGAAAAACCGCTGGCGAAAAAAAAAAGCTGAGATAACGTCCTCGTAATGCAAGAAACTATTAGCCAACATCATAAGTGCATACCTAATTAATTTCAATTCAGGTAACACTAACGACGGTACAGTAAAATTGCTACGGCTACGTAACCTACAGGTCTTAACATTCGCATTGTTACCGTCATAAACGACAAAAGTTATTGGGAAAAAAAAAAAAACATTAGGGCATAGCTAGTTCATTTACATTTAATTAGTGTTACAAACATCAAACGAACTCATAACGCAACGGACTGAAATTTAAACGGACTATGGAGCCAGGATTTATTTAGACAAATCATTGTAATGTCAAACTAGTACTTGTGAAAAACACGTGCATAGATAGTTCTTGGCTAACGTTAACAATGGTAAAATCGCTACTGTTACAGCACCCTAAACTCCATTAAAACATTTGTATGAAAGCTTATTACCATTAAATGGGAAAAAATAAATAAAAACACTGACGGCATTAGCGCTAACGATGGTTCAGTAAAAATGTCAAACGCACTTATGAAGCAACGAGATCTTGGGAACGGTATTCTAGAGCCAGCGTTTTCGTACAAAAAAATCGTAGAGACAAACTGCTGCAAAAAGTGATAAACGAATGTAATTGCGCATAGCTATTGTAGGGTAGCTTGTGTAGGGTACAAGGAGACAATGATACAGCACTTGAAGTGGCTAGAGCTAAAACACGACTAGAATCACTTTACTCGTACATACGAAGATCGCAATTCGGAAGAAATAACTACAGCGTACAGAAGTCAAGTGACGCAATAGAGGCAGATCACAAAACAGGGCCAAATCAAGTAGCGGTGTTCAATCAAGGCGGAAGGTGTTTCCATCAATCCTACAACCTGATGCATTTGTTAAATATTAAAAAAAAAACGAAATCAATATTTCATTCGTGAAATTCTGTCGCGCCGTGTCGACAGCGTCAGCGTCAACACCGGCCGCTGCTGTATCCAGGAAAGAGCTGAGTAAGGATGGCTTGGAGAGGTTTGTTCACCGTCATTTGGTAGTTTTTGCCCAGGTCGTGTCGGCAGGCCGGACAGGTGTAGACCTCGGCTTTGAAAGATCGCTGAAGGCATTCCTGCGAAGAAAAGAAAACGGTGTTCATCCTGTTAGTAAAAGGACAAACTTCTGCAAAAGTAATGACCAAATGAAACCCTTAAGTGTTAGCCAGCTTAGTGTGGCCAAGCTACCTTACTACCCGGCTTCTGGGAGGCGGGCTTAACCTGCATCCATCAGATGCCTCTGTATACTACTGGACGAATCTACAACCAATCAGTTTCTCATTGGTTCACACTTTTTTGGGAACGGAAATGCTCTAAAACGGCAGCTTTGCCAGACTAACTTTGCTTGTGAAACTGAATGTAGCATCACAGGAAGTATGGATGGGCCCAGGCTACTTAAGTTTTGCTATAAGACCTAAAATCATATGTAATATTCATTTAATAATAATAATAATAATAATAAATAATAAAGTAGTTGAAGGCAATTTTCACAATTTTATGGAAATATTTCTATTAAACGAAATGCTGTACATCAGCAGGAGGAATTAATAAACTAATTCAAACTACTAAAGACCTAACATCTAAATAAGCATAATTAAACCGTAACTCGTTACTACATTAAAAAAAGTAACGATTTAACTGATTTATGTTTTAGTAAAATTATATTTATGTAAAGTAAATCCAAAAATTGCTAAAAAATAAATAAATAAATTGGAAAAAATTGAAATGACTAAAAAGTAATTTTATAATATTTATAAAACAGTAGGTCAATATTTAAAATGGGGTGGAAATTAAGTTTAGAAAGTTGTCCTAACACAAGGACTCATTTGTCTTGCAAGACAACTTTGAAAGGTTTTGATCCTCTTCAAATGTTGACTAGCATATGTTCGTATATAATACTTAATGTAACTTAACGTAGCATTGTTTTTAAAGTGCGTTGCTGTATAACGTTAAGTGTCTTACCCTGCAGACGTTGTGTTGGCATTCTGTAGTGATGGGCTGAAACACGACTTCTTGGCAGCAGATGCACAGGAAAACTTCCTCCACTTTGTTGATGAAGCGCTACAATTGAGAGACGAACACGTTAAACCGACATTTAGCAGAGCATCTGGATCACAAGACAAACGAGCGTAACGTACAGGTCCGAGGTTCAGAGACTGCATGGCTTCATCCCACAGCTTCTTGTTGAGCTCGTCGTCTTTGATCAAGGCCTTCTGCTCTTTGCTCAGTTTGTACGCCTCCACTTTCATCTTCTTAGGTGTGTTTTTGGCCGGAGAGCTCTTCTCTTCCACTGCGATTGAGAAGACGTTACAGATGAAACCCAACTGATTTTTTAAGGCTGGGTTTTTATTAAATCAGGATATTTTAACTCACCGGTCTGGGACTTCCTCTTCCTCTTGCCTTTGGTAGGCGTTTCTTCAACATCCTCTTCGTTTTTGTTCTCTTTCTCCTTTTCTTTCGCAGCTACAGCTTCCAGATAACCTTCAGGATACTGAAGCAGTGGAGAAAGAGGACTCGTGAGCGGTTCTCAAAGGAGACGGGTGAAGCTGAAGTGAAATGTGTCTGATGTTACCTGCATGGTGAGGCCCAGCTTCTTGATGCGCTCTTTCCCGTCGCGGGTCCAGGGCGCAGGCTCGTCATCGTTACGCTTCAGCAGGTATCTCCAGACCAGGAAACCAGACTTGCCCTTCTCTGGCCAATACTTTACCACCTAATGAACACGCCGATTTATTACTTAACACATACAAAATCACATTAAATAAGCATAATTTACCAAAAAAATAAATAAATAAAAAGGTTTTCAATACAGTGTTAACTTAAAAATAAATCCTGGGAAGAAAGTAATGGAAATAATAAAATAAATTATAAATATTGATGTAAATAAAATGGGCCTGGGAAAGAAAAATATAAAAAGTTAATTATAATTCATTTTAAAAGTTTGTATAAGTATAATAAAAAACAAATACTTAAAAACCCAAATTTGAAGTAAATTAAAATGAAGCTTGACTAAATTATTCTAAACAGCACATAATATTAATAACTTTACTAAAGCATAAAAGTTTAATCATATGTCAAAATATTTTTCATGAAATACATATAAAAATATATTATATTATGTAATTATACATATAAAAATTTTATTTCAGGCCCACTTTTTTTATCACTAAATTTTACGTAATTTTATTAGAATTTATTGTTTTAATATGTAATAAACATTTTTTGTTATACCATTTAAAGTTTTTTTTTTTATTTGACTATACTTCACTTTTTAGTGAAGCAACACATTTATAATACCAATTATATATTTAATTAATTAATTAATTAAATTTATTTATTTATTTATATTTACATAAAATGCAAATACAAATTTTTTTTAAAAATTCAAACAAGTGTTAATTTTTTTTTTATTATGGTCTTAAATTTGTACTAAAAAAAACAAAACAAAAAAACCGGTATGCGTGTAAATTTCAAAGTCCATCGCATGTATTCACAAAGAAAAATGTATGATTAAACAAGAAGCAACATATCAAAACAAATGTAAATAAAAACAGACACGTCTCACCTTGTAAATACCGTCGTAGCGGTTGCCGTCTTCGGGGCAGTACTTGCTGTGTTTGCGTCCCTTTGAGCTGCGCACGACTCTCACAGGCTTCCCAGCCTTCCAGTCTTTAGCCTCGGCGCCTTCCTTCTCGTTCACCGCCGCGTTACAGTTCAGAGCCAGAGCCCTGCGAAACAAACACGGCAAACATGAACAAGACAACTCCTGCGACATCTACTCACTGCCCACGTTTATTAAACACCGTCTCGGACCGGTTCATGTTGGTGAGCTTCTGATCGCAGGACTGCTCTGCCGTCCTCTTGTTCCCCGAGAGGTCGCGACCCCCGGAGCCCGTGTAGGTGAACTCGTTACCGTCGTCCTGAACAAAGACAGGTCACAGGTGAATGGAGGAAAAGGAGGAGCTGTAGGAGGAAGGCGTTGGGAGAGAATCACAAACGTACCACGTCATCTTCGTAGCCTCCGGCGAGAACCAGAGAGTAAGCGCCGTCGTTACTTCTGCCGTGAATCCCAGCGACGTGAGGCCTGTGAATGCCTGACTCGCTCACCTGAGGGTCATAACCACGCCACATTCATAGACACAACGCTCAAGCAGTTTGACCAATTCATTTCAATTTCTCCATGATTACTGGACGGGTTATGTGACCATTTAACTTAAAAAAAATAATAAACTTGAGTAGATATATAATATTCCCACCTGCACTCTGAACTTCCACATTGTTCCCACCGGGACTCCAGGAACAGGGCCGTGATGGTTGGAGGGAACGATGGTGCACTGTTTAGTTCGGCCGACACACGCCATACCCTGCCAAACGAGACACCAGGCTCATAAACACTTCTCCTGAACCAATCCCACACCTGCGTTTGCGATTTCGCACGTTTTTTTAAACTCACCTTGCCCCAGTCCCTCTGACTGGACGAGCTCGCCGATGCCATCTTGGCCTTCTTCTTACTTTCCTTCAGCTTCTCTCCGGCCAAAACCACCTCGCTGGCATCGTTACGGCATTCAGGACAATACCTGCGAGTAGAAAACGACAATCGTTTAATACAAATTTACGCACAAGTAAATTTGAAGGTGAAAACTCATAATGTAGTTTCATAAACATTTAACATATTAGTTCTTCACAAATGTTGTGGTCTTGGACGAACGTATTGGATAAATAATTGGCAGTTCGTTTACTAGTCCTTGTATGGTTTTACGAACAGTTTGCGCCATTTACTGTAACAGCTTACGGTAACAAAGACATGCGATTGTTTTGAGTCGTCACCATTAAAATATTGCATGAACAAATGTATGACACCGAAACAAGCATTTTTCTCTTATAAAATACAAGTATTTAGGTTCGTAAATCAAATTTAAGTGCCGAATTTTATGAGAACAAAAACCGCTAAAGCTAACAAGTTTATCTGATGCCAGAAGGATGTTGGCTCAAATCCCTCCAGAATCTATTTAATGTTGCTTTACTAGTGACAACACCACATGTAGCAATCTTTGTCGCAACAATGGTTTTACGAACAGCTGACCAGCGATTTAAACAAGTTCTACAATTTACAAGCGATATTAGAGACCGTTACAATAAACTAAGTAGTGGTTTTAAATATCTCTATGTAAATATTGTATGAATAAAATTGTATGCAAAGTTAACCGTGACCAACTCTCTGTATTACACAATTAAAATTTTTATGTTCGTAAATAAAGAGAATTGTCTTGAGAACAAAGATCTAGAGCAACACGTTTTGATGTCGCCAAAAAGTTTTTGGTTCAAACTTCGACTTTATTTGTTGTTGCTTTGGGAGGAATGTATACGTAATAAACAGCCTGTTTATTAGTCTTTTTTGAGAGAATAAGTGGTTTTACAAGCACTATACAATTTTATGATTGATTTTAGAGCCTAGCGTAACATTTATATTTAAATATCGTAAACAAAGATTTAAATTCACTGTAGTCCGCTTTGAACTTTCTTTATTATAGTGTTGAAATATTTAGGTTTGTAGCTAAATTCAAAAGAAACATTGGGAACAAAAATCCCTCAAGTTTGTCGTTATTTAGCAGGAAAACGAATGAGTAATTAGCGGTGAATAAATCGTTTACCAGTCCTAGTAACAACATTTTTTTACATATCGCTAGTAATAGTACAGATTCAGCAATATTGTCGTTTTAAATATCTTTAAAGCTATGAAGTGTTTCTTCACAGATAAATAAACTTGGACAGAAACATTGTGAACATGAAAATATGGCTAAAGCTAACGACAGGCGAGTGATTTTTTCCGATTTTATTTTTGGAAATCTTGTTTTTAGACTGCCGTTTGCGTCGGGAAACACAAGCGCAATAGTCAAACACAAAAAAAAAAATGAATGAATGGAAAAGCAATGCAAGCGAATAAAAAAAAATAAAACAAAAAACCTGTATAACTACTACATTATGTCTAATATTTTGTGTTTGTATCATGGTGACATGATGAAAGTTGCTGTTTTTACAGTAAATAATCTCTGGTGTTCTACCGAATTACAATCACCTTGACTTCTGAGAAATTTCAAGCATTTTCCTCTTGTTTCTGAACATGTATGTATCAGACCATTCCATACCAGATGTAGTTATAAGGCTATTTTTAACAGATATTTAACAATTTATTAGCTTTACACTCATATCACGCAGACAATTTAATGCGTGCTGTACTTGGAATAGAATTATACGTCGCAAGTTCAAATCCCTGAAGAGTGGATTTATCGTTGCTTTGGATGGAAGTATTAGATAAAGAGGTTTACCAGTCCTCGTCTTCGGGGATGGTGGTGAGCGGCGGGTTCAGGCAGTAGGTGTGAAAGGCCATGTCGCATTCGTCGCACAGCAGCTGTTTGTCGGGATCCTGCTTCACGCCGCAAACGTGACAGTTGCACATGCGGCAGTTCTTCTTGGGGTCGTCTTTGCAGACCTTGCACTCGGGTCCGTTCGACCCTGATTCGACAGACACAAGGAACCTTATAGTTAGCGCTTCACGTATCGAGAACGAAAACCGCAAGATGTGTGATAAAGTCAGACTCACTCTTGAGAGGGCTGTCGGAAGAGCCTCCTGGACCCTCCGAACTCCCCGGCTCCTCGATCTTGTAGATTTCGGTTACAAACATGATGCGGCAGTCGTTGAGAGAATCGCCAGCGTCTCTGCAGAAAGTGAGGATGAATACGGTGAGCGTAACAACCAACGCAATTTTAAATATCGAATTTGCGCGACACTGGTTTTTCAAGGAATAAGAACTTATTTGTCCTGCTGAAGGTGTAAACTAACAATTTACAAACATTTCACATATTCGTTCTTGCATAATTATTTACCATATTTAATTACAATTATTATTACAACATATATTAAGTAATACTTATATATTAAACTACCAAACTTAATTAAATCAATTTAGTTGCATTGTAAAGAATACTTACGTTTATAGATAAATCATTTAAATGGAAAAAAAACGGAATTCAAGACGTTTATGACAATTTTAATAGGCTTTGGTCACTAAATGGTTTCATGAGCAACTAACGCTAAATTCGTTCTACGAACTAAATGCAAAACATTGCATAAATAGTAGTTTGACATTAGTATTGTTTTACGAACTTACACAAATTCAATGAAGTAAGGGTTAGTTCACCCTAAAACTAAAATGTTGTCATTAATTACTCACCCTCGCGTCATTCCAAACCCATAAGACCTTCATTCATTTTTCAAATTAAGACGTGCGGAAGATGTAAATCAGGGGAGTGAACTGGTTGAGTAAATTGTTTTTTTTGCGCAAAAAAAAAAAAAAAAAGGATTCTCTTAGCGTTGCGAAACTCAAGTTGATCAACTGAAGTCACATGGGCCGATGTTTTTACTGCAGTTTCTGGATCTGGGATCATTGAAGATGAACGAGGGTCTTATGTGTTTGAGGGTGAGTAAGTAATGACAGAATTATCATTTTACGTAAACTATCCCTTTAAAAACTAAAAGATTGCCCTACCCGAGCAGGATCTTGCCGTAAACCTCGCGCACGGTGCGTGTCTCCCTCTTCCTCTGGATCTCGGCGTCGTACCAGTAGCCGCGTTCCTTGGGCTCGTCCGGGTTGTAGTTGACCATCACGATCATGCCCTGCTCCAGCTGGTGCCACTGGTAGACGGTGCGCGCCCGCGGACGGACGTCTTTCCCGCGCAGCTGCACCACGCCGTTCTCGGGGTAACTGCACAGAGCACGCGCAGGGCATTAGCATTCAGCAGCGCGGGGCGCTCAAACAGATCGCCTTTGATGAACCGCTTAAGACACAGACGAAAGGAAAGACTGAAACTTGGGGGTGCTAACAGGTGTTCGAGGCACTCGAGATGAACCCAGGTGTTCATGCTGAAATCGGTTTGGATTTGGAGGGAAAAAAACGAATCTATGTGTTATTCGCGTTACAGTTTTGCTCAATGCAGTCATAAACAGTGGTTGTGGTGAAAATGACATGGTTTCAAACCAGTAACTCATATTTGAACAATTAATTAAAGGAATTGACTCACATGAATCATTTGTTCACTAAACTGAATTAGACTACAGCGGTTACAATGTATATTCGTTTCTTCTTATTTAATTCTAAACAAAATATTTGTCATTCAATTCAGACAGCAAACTCACATTCACAACGGAGGTCAAATATGATTTTGCACTGGAGAAGACACCTCAATCAGGCTTAGTGTGATATGTACAGTGTCTCTTTACTCACTCTTCATATTTAACATGATAAATGACCTCCTCCTCCCCATCAGATCCTCCGTCTTCACTCGAAGACTTTGCGGTTTTTGTTACGTTGATAATCTGCGCTTCAAACCAGGCACCCATGTTCAAGTCTCGAGCATCCACAAACTCATTAATCTAAAAAAAGGGTTTAAAAATTACATTTACTTCAATATTTACACTTTTGACAATTTTAACATTTTTGAGCTTAAAAAAAATAAATAAAATATATTTTAATACATGTATAAAAAAAAAAACATTGACTTTTTTTAAAAGTATGCTAAATGTATTGTATTCGTAAATAGAAAAAAAACTATCATAACTTACATATTAAAATTCAAAATATCTACATCAATATCAGTAATAAAATTATGTTCATTTCACAATTTATTGTACTACAATATAAAAATTTTTTTACTTGTCCAACATTGTTAACATTTATAGACGTACAATTATTTTTATATTTAAAAAAAAAAAAAAAAAAAAAAAAAAAAACTACACTAAGCTCAACTTTTTTATTTTTTAGTTCGTAGATCACATAAAAAAAAAATTAATAGTGGAATCAATATATAATATTCAGCACAAATTTGCTCTATTTGCTGAATTCGATAACTTCATACAAAGCAATTCTTCAAATGATTAACCAATTTATGCAGACTTGACAATTTTTAAAAGCGTAGCATAATAAAAATCAATCAACGTTTATAGAACTAATCATTTGGAATACACAAGAGGCAAACTTGAGGCCAGCGAGACGAACAGTGGTTCAATATGTCGCGACAAACGAGCTTGTAATAAGGTTTAATCTTACTTTGTAAAAGCCAAAGCCAGGGTCGATGAGATCTGGCGTGTCGGTCTGACCCGAGGTGCCGGCGCTCTGGCCGTCGCTCTCTCCGTGCGTCGAGCTCTTATCGGACTCGCTCTGAGCCGATCCGCAGCCGGAGTCAGAGTCGGAGAGCTCCGCCTCTTTGTCCTTCGGCGGCGTCGTGGACGGCAGGGCCTGACGCACCAGAAGCTGCACGATGTCGTTTAACCCAACGTTATAGTCGAAGATCGTGTGGCCGTCTTCCATCTATGACGCCCAAAGAAGACATTAAACGTTAAAGGATAAGTTAACTAACAGAATAAAAGTATTATTTGATAATTTACTCACCCTCATGTCATTCAAGAGGTCTTTTTGAGAAAAACATTTTAGGATTTTTCTCCGTATAGTGGACTTCAATGGTGGCCAACAATATGAAAGTCTTTTTTTTTAACCACAAATGTTTGACAAGAATTAGCTCCGAGATATTTGTCTGTAAAGTTTACAAAGTGAACACGCAGCAAAAATTAAATCCTTTAAAAAAAACGGGTAAAAACTAAATAAATACATGTTTGGTGTGTTAATGTTAGAAAGCCAAAGTAGCAAGAACTAGCCATGTGAAGATGCGCGTCGCAGAGCAAACTGATGCTGCGTCCGAAATCGCTTACTTCCCTACTATATAGTACGTGAAAAACAGTATACGCGGCGAGTAGTATGTCCGAATTCACAGCAATAGAAATTCAGTAGACAAGAGATACCCGGATGACCTACTGCTTCCGCCCGAATTCTTTAGTAGGTATACCATGGACACTTTCCTATCCCATGGGGAGGCGTCATATTCGAAAATTAGCGGAAAAGTGCAAGTACCTCAGGAAATTTTTATTTTTTTTATTGTGATTAAATTACAGTTTTTTTAACACGATCTAAATAAATGGATGACTTATTGAAAGTTTAAATTGTCGCGCTGTTGTGACGACGCATGACAACATCAATATGGTGGAAGTACGTCCGAATTCCATTCATACAACCCACATTTATACTGTATAGAACATACTTTAAAAGGTTGGGTAATACGTTCAATTTTAAATGTAGAACCTACTTAAGCAGTATGCGGTTTTGGGCGCAGCATGACCCTTCATGGTTAAAAAGCTTTTCAGGAAATGACTAAGACCGTCCATTGAAGCCCACCATCCGCCCTTTCTTGACATAAAAATAATAATAATAATAATAATAAATAAAAAATGGATGCAAACATTTGTACATTCCATGGCTCTAGAGGTGTTCATTTATTATTCTACGGGCTCATCCACATCCAGTATTTTAGCTCGTTTTGCTTGTCGATATTGAAAAAATAATATATTAAAAACACACCAGTTAATTACGAACACTCTAGTTTGAAGTGCAAACATTTCTACCGTTTACTGCATTTGTGATTATCCTCGTTAATTACGTATAGCGTCCAACGAACCGGAAAAGGTGGATATTAGGGCTGTGCAATATGGACGAAATAATCATATTGCGATTTTTTGAACTAATATTGCGATTGCGATTTTATCAGCGATTTTGGCAACTGTTTTTGCTTTTTCAAACAAGCTTCATGTATTCAGTGCATAAGAAGTGCATAACAAAACAT
>JAUCMT010000053.1:1365667-1380776 GCA_032357475.1 Enteromius thamalakanensis
AATTGCAGCCTTATGCGATTTAGAAATTGCATGTGCTTAAATTGCGATTTTTTTAGCGATTGCGATTAATTGCACAGGCCTAGTGGATATGGACGAAAACAAAATGTTTCCCATATATATATATATAGCTTAATTTCTTCGCGACCGAAGAAAGGCATGATTATCTTGGATGACATGGGGGTTAGTAAACTACCAGGAACTCTTTACTCTGGTAGTGAACTTTAAAACAATACACAAAACATTGCTTCATTTTTTTTTTTACTACCCAATCAATTTCTAACAGATAAAAGCAATCCCAGTGCATGGGTTCCACACGTCACCTGTTTGCCTCTGTAAAAGAGTCTCTGCCTCTCAGGTTCGACGCTGAAGAGCTCGGCGATCTTCACTCGCAGCTCATCCACCTTGGTGAGCTTGGATAGGGAGTCGACCCGATGGGTCTCCTTGCCATCCATAGTGCGCACCTGGATCCACATGGCGGCAAACCTGGAACGAGCGACGTCAGCGAGTGAGATGGTTTCCCGCCCCGCTTTTTATAGTTCAGACTATGGCAGCGAGCCAAGAGCTTCAAACAAGCAGGAAAAAGGTGTTCGTTTTCACAGTGACGTGGGTGACACGGGCAGCTTTTTCCTTGTTCGTCTCCTCCGGCACTTTTAGGGTTGATACTCAGAGAAGGTGGTGTTTTTTGGGGTTTTTTAACGACTTTATATGTAGTGTTGCGTTACCTTTACATAAAAAAGATGTTAGCTTGATACAGTGATGCTGATGAACAGCAAATCCCAAGGTACTTATATTTCTAAGCAGTACCATGCCTTTTTACCAGTATTTTTAATTCATTCTCCAATATATGATCAATTAATAGGCGTTTAATGAACGTCGCAATGTTTACCAGTGTACTAAATGATTAGCTACACTATTTATAAGGTATTACAAAAGGCACACCAAACAACACTAACGTAACGCATTGCTTTACCAAGGTATATGCCTGAAAAATGCAGTTTTACCATGGTATATTCCCAAAAAATATAGTTTTACCATGGCTGGTGCGCCAAAAACCTGATATTACCAAAGTAAACGCCAAAAAAACTTAAAAATACCATTGTAGATACACAAAAACATGGACTTACCATGGTTAAAACCATATTTTATGGAATATACCCAAAAGTCTTGGTATTACCAAGGGACAGGCCCAAAAAAAACCATGGTGCCTCCAATGTCTAGCGACCAGTCAGTCCTACATTGGCGTGAGAGCTCATTCATCATTCATATGGGTGAAATAGCGAATAATAGAGTCAAAAATGCCTTGTTGACATCTCAGCTCTCCAAACCACGCCTGCTATTGGCGGAAACAGACGGAAACGCCCCCTAACGCCATTTAATAGTAGTGCATTGAATAACATCAGTCTTTATTGTCGAGTTATACCAACAACAGGAAGCTGGAATGGGGCCTGAACTTCATCTAGGAGTCTATTTGAAGTGTACGTGTAGAAATAAATCAGTTTAAACCAGAATTAACATAAATCGCGTTGGTTAATTAAGGGGTTGTGCGCTGGTCATGACGTGGGTGGTCTTGCATCAAAACCAGACACTTAAACGTCATATATAAACTAAGACTAAATGAGAATGAAAATTAACAAGTGAAATAACTAATCATTTATCATTTTAAAACCATAAAACGAGTGCAAGTACGCCAACCCATTCTGAACTCCTGCATAATTCCCAGTTAAACCTTCTCATACACTTTCCAGTCTCTCAAGGGCTTGTTTTGAACTGTTGTGCACAAATATGCGTATTTATTTCAGCCTGCAAGACACTGAAAGCACATATTTTAGCTGATTCCATAGCAAAACCTCACAATTATACTTTATTTAAGGGCATGGGTCTGATATAAAATAAATTCAAAGACAAAGACAGAAAGTGAAAGAAAGAAACATTTGAAAAGCGCTAAATATGAGGTAACTAGTAACATGCACAAGATAAACAAGCAAAATTATAATATTTACACTGCAAAATAAGGCGCGTAGGCATGGTTTTATAGACAATACCTTTAAAGATCACCCGAAACTGATTTTAAAAATGGCTCTTTACCTGTAATCTTCCTCTTGAGAACAGAAGACGCGATTTTAATTCAATTAAAGCGCAAAAAGTGTGAAACTGTTGCACTTTTGTTACAGTTCAATCCTGCCGCGAAACACACTGGAACTGGGGCTCGAATCAATAAAAGTGTTCAACAACGTGTTTCCCCTCCTGCCGCGGGCACGGCGCGTCGCTGATTGGCTTAGCGCCGTTCTGTGCCGCACGCTGATTGGTCGAGCCGCGAGTCACTTACGAGCGTCGCCGGAGCTTAGGCTCAGCGCGCGAAACCCTGCTCTCGTTATCGCACATGCTTGGCTCTTCGCTCTTCTGTAATCTCGCGAAGTTTGGCGGAATGTTATATAATAAAAGCACACGTTAAAAGATTCAGCTTTTAATTAAAATACAATTACATTTATGAATTAAAAAAAAACATTTATGAAAAGTTAGGTCAATACACAAATAAAATATATTTAATTAATTAAATATATATATACAGCCCAAAGTAAGTCCATTAGCATATGCAAGATAAAAGCCTACAGTTATCAAATTTAAATAAATAAAACAGCGGTCATATAAATAAAAAATAATAAATAAAATAATACAAAATAAATAAAAAAACGATGGTAAATAACATAAAGGAAAGTTCACTAGATCAACAGGTAGCTTTATCCAAAACCTTCAGTGCAAATTTAACCAGTCAATTTTACTGCCATCTTCTGGTCACCTGAAACTACAAAGTCCTACAGAAGTTATGACCTTCTTCCGCATCACAAGAGAAAGCGACCAGACAAACATTTAGTCTTGTAAACGTCCATGTTTCATGTTTTAGATATAAAACAACCGGTGCCACCAACAAACAATCAATCAAACAAACAATCAGTCCATTTCTACAGGTTCGCCGTTTCTTCTGTAACGTTAAAAGATTTGTGCTTCCTGCTTCTGGGTGAATGCAGAACTATTACAAAGGTAAGACACACGTCATTTGTATTTCTTTACCATATTTATCAGACACACTGAGTGATGTGGTATTCGCTTATTACTTATTTGCGTGATTTAGACTATGCTTTTGAAGAGATTAGCTCGTTAAACACCTATTGTTTTTAAGTATCAATATTCTATGATATTATTGATACGCCATTTTTAATATCTCTTATGATAAAGTAAGTTAACATAGTTTACACTTAGTGTTCTTAGAACGCATAAAACGTTCTTGTAAGGTAAATAGAACACTTTGTTCTGGTATATTATCTGGTAATACAAACATTGAGGAAAGAAATGATGTTTAAATAACTTGTTCACAATATTGAAACAATAACTTTGTCACTTTGTCTTTCTAGAGCTCACGTTCATCAGATTGAATGGAATGGCTTAAACATGTCATATGGGAGCATATATTCACATATGATTGCCCGCTATTGCGTTAACAATGGCAGACGGTGGAGCAGAGCTCGCGGATCAAGGATTCGCGAATCTCGCCAAGGCATTTGAGGTCATTTCCCAGGCTGGTCAGGATCGATGGGTCAGCCTGACGTTTAAAATGCTCCACACACGGGCCGATAAAATAGTGAATGCCATGTGCTTGATTCTCCTTAAGAAGATCGGAGAGGCGCATGCTAAGCTAGCAGATAACAGCGACAGCAGCATTGGGAAATACTTAGCTGAAATGGTCAAAATGCACGGAGAACGTGTAAACAGTAGCCACATTGGCGGTTTTAAGTCAACAGACGCTAATACGTCATTGGATATCGCAAGAATTTTTGCGGTTTTAGTGCAGGAGAGATTGTGCGACGAGTCGCTACGAGATCAGGCGTACCGCGAAGCTCTTGCGTCAAGCAGAAAGGCTGGTTTGCTAACTTTAGACGTCGAGGAGGAAGTAAAGCGAGTCTGCGGGCCTGACGCTATCAACGAATCCAACACTGAACTTCCTGCCGAAACGCTCATTTTGACATCGCTACATCAACCCAGTGGCCCTCCATCAAGCTCGAATTACAGTATCCAAATTAGCTCGCCAACTGATACAGAATCCAATATGGAAGAATCAAAGCCGCTGAGTTTACGAATGCCAAAAGATGATAAAACTACAAACAATCAAGACCAACTACAAAATTGCGCAAATAACCAGCTACCGACAGCAGAAGTCAATGACGCGACAAAGTCGAAGCAGTGTCAAGACTGCAATGGAAGCTCTCAACTTGTGACATCCATAAACACGAATCTCAATTTTTCGTCCGCTCCAAACGATGATGAAAAACTCAGAGCTCAACCGCTAAATGCTAACGATCACAAACTGGCAAATCAACCTATCAGCTCTCTAGAACCAAGTCAAAGCGACGTAGATGAAATGTTTTACCACTTTGTTATCCTGCATGAAGCTGAAGACGCGGACGAGGCGCAAAGACTCAAAGACAAACTTGAACGTATAATTTCTGGAGTGGGTGCAACGTTTTCCGACGACTTTGAGGAACCAGGAAAGTCGACGTTGCGATGTATGGAGGACGCCATCGAGAATTCCGCGTTCACGCTGCTGCTGTTCACCCAGAACTTCAGGTCCAACCTTAGCGCGACTAGCGCCGATTCAGCCATCGTGAATTCGCTGGAGAACCACCACAAAATGAACTCCGTAATTCCGCTGCTTCCCAGCAAGAACTGTTTGTCGCGCAAAAGTTTTCCGTTAGTGCTTCAGACGAAGGTTCCTCTCGATGAAAGCAGCAGAATGTTTGAACGCAACGCACGAAAGGCCATGACACCGGAAAAAGTAGCGGCTCAAAAGGAGATTTGGATGCTCAAACAGCATCGTATGAAACTAGACGAGGAACAGAAGCGACTACGAGAGGTGAACGCCATAAATATGCAGGTGCGACAAGCAGAGGAAAGATTAGACAAAGTGAGACTACAAGGCGAAATGCAGCAAAATAACACGTTTTATCCGCAATCTGTACCAATGCATAACCCTTCGTCGCATGGAGGGATGCATCCTGAACATGCCGCGTGGCCGCAGCAGCAGCAACAACCGTCGTGCATCCACATCGAGAACGCACAAAACGTTATGATCGGAAGTCACTCAACGATGAATATTGAGCATGCTAAAAACTCAGCAGATGAGTTTGATTCTTAAACTTGGTGTATTAAGTGTTTTTACAAAAATAGGTGTTGTGAGAAATCACATGTGTCTCTGGGAAAGGACTGTTGTTTTAGCCAATCAGAACACTGTCTGTCAATCTTTAAATACTTAGATTAGTTGACATCTGGATGGTTGATGTGTTTTTGGGGGCGGGGTTGGGAGAAGGCCTGATGATCAACTGCAACTACCAACTTGAGAAGAAAAGAAAAACCAAGACACAAAACAAGAGTATTTCATATCATTGTATTAATTCATAATTACATTAGGACTGTCTGTATGGTGGTTTATAGTTCTCTTTATAGTTCTCTCTCTCTCTCTCTCTCTATATTTATATAGATACTTTGAGTCTAAGCTAAATTCATGTATTCATTATAATTTAATTATAATTTGTCTTGCTTTAAAAATTGTGACGTTGATACAGAAAAGAAAAATATAAACGGAAAACAAAATGTCTATTAAATGTCTATAAATGAATAAAATCGTTGCCATTTCACAGCAAGGAATATGTTTACACTTTTTTTGTGCTGTATCATATACTGATGACAACACAATTATAAATTATTCTGAGAGGAAATATTTGAATAAAAATAATTCTGTATATAACGTGTGCTTAATGGATGTCCTTGCTTTCTTTGTTTCTATCTATGAAATTGCAATTAATATGCAAATAATAATCAGTAAATATATTAGAAACATACTTAGTGAAACGTCAGAGAAAAGAGTGTGTTCATTGGCTGCCCAAAGGCGCCGCTCCTCCCCCGGAAGTGCGTCGCAAGGTCACCAGCCAAACGGGTCACTCGCAGCGCTTCCAAGATGGCGGCCTCCTTGTGTCAGTGTTACCAGGTGTGTGTTTCATTTAAACCGTTTATTTAACGCTAATCAGCAGCGCGATTGATATCGGTATGATAAACACAGTGTCCGCGAATAAATCAGCACGAGCGCGCCTTTTGTTCTCACGGACCGCTTGTTTTTAATGCAGAAATGTGAATAGATTGATCAGTCATGCTTAAGAAAGATGATTCTGGCCTTGATGTGATATTAAAAATTATAATAACGCAACAGACGAAGCTCTTAAATCACATCTCGTATGTAGGAATCACAGAAAACGCTAGGCAGAAATGGTTTATTATGTTTAGACCATATAATACCATGGCTAAAGCATGCCTTTTGGGGAAGTACCATGGAAATTACATAGTATCTCTTGAAGAAGCATTAGTGTTTTATGATATATAAGTAATTTGTGTATAAAACCTTGTTACATCAGTGCCTGAGCATGTTTATCTGAGGCAAAATGTCATTAGATGGTGTTTTTCCATTCATAATTGTGGAAATACAGTATTATTTTGCATGTTTTTCTCCTCAGCTGTGTGTCAGGAGAAGTTCTGCACTTTTAGTTGCTCGACAGTATGCGTCATTATACGACAGAGCTCATGTGTACAGGATATGTGGCCCGGCGGCTGCTACGGTGCAGGTGAGTCTTCACATTATTCATTTATTTAGATTTTACAGCATTTTTTTTTACAAGTATGTAATCCGCAGGCAAGGTGTATGTCCTCCGGTGGTGGTCGGAAAGGCTTCCTCGGAGAGTTTCTGGACAATCTCAAGCAGGAACTGGGCAAGAACAATGAGATGAAGGAGAACATCAAGAAGTTTCGCGAGGAAGCCAAAAAACTAGAGGAATCGGAAGCCCTCAAGCAAGCCAGGAGGAAATACGTACGGTTTCATGTCTAACGTGATTGTAAACTCTCCAGACGTGTGATTTCTCTGTTGTGAAATGTGTGTTTTTGTGGCTGTCTTCCAGAAAACCATCGAGTCCGAAACAGTTAAAACTTCTGAGGTGTTGAAGAAAACACTCGGGACGATATCAGAGACGGTGAAGGAGGTGAGTGTAATTAACGCTGATTTTTGGCCTCTCCAGCACATCTTGACGTGCAATTTTTCTCATTTCAGAGCACATTTATATTTATGTATTCATTAAACGTGCAGCGATTGGCATAAGTGCTGAACGTTATGTTTCTGGAGAGTGTTTGCACTGCGGTATTGCCGTGTTCTGTGAGGGATTACGGTGCAAAACAATCTGTCGGATTTTTATATTTCAATGTGACATTTATTTAAAAAAACACATTTATTATTTAAAGCAAAATCGTTGATTGTTTTCATGCATTGGTTAATTTAGATACTATCGTAGATTTTATTGGACTAATATTTAAAAGTTTAGTTTATATAAGTTTTGGATGAACGTTTTATAATTTTGTGTGTTGTTTTAACATTTCAGTACGTTATTTGAAGTATGTTTCAGTAAATAACGCCGAAATGTTTTATTCATTTATTTTCTTTGCAAACGTTTTTATTATAATATAACTATATTAACCCTCAGTCATTTTTGATATATGGTCTGTTTGCATAGAAATTGTTTATTTTGCTGGACTTTTTGCATCTGATGTTTTCAATAGCAGTGCGAATCCTAAAAGGCAATTTCCACAAAATGAGTTTTTCCTTTATTTTGGTGGCACGTACAAGCCCCAATTTTTACAGATGTATTTCTATCTATATTCTGATGGTTTCTACTGTGGAGTTTGTTCATATATATTTAGCATGTTTGTCTCTTTCAATTACTGTATATTATCTTGAAAGGCGATTTCTTCTTTTAGTTTTTTCTCAAATTCAGCAGCACTTACACGCGCCAAGTTTTACTGTTTTATTCCCGTTTATATTCTAAACAATTGTATCATTCTGTTTTTTATATGAATATCATTCACCATTTTTTTGATAAACATGATATTTTTCTATTTTTTTAATATATCCAAAATATTTAATTACATAATGCCTCATGTGTATATCTAAAAAAACAAAAAACACTTCCAATACCAATAAATACTGCAATTTTTAATCTAATCAATCAACTAGGAAGAATATTTTTGGTGAAATTTGATATATTCTGCAAATTATTTTTTTTTTTGTCCTAAACTGAAGTAATTTGCATAACTGGCAAGTGCACGCTGTGTTATTTTAAAATTCTGCAAAGCATTATATTTGTAATACATTTACAAAATATTTCTGGTTTGTGCTGATTCTGTGTGTTTCTCCTCAGGGTTTAGAAGAGGTCGGCCGCTCAGACATCGGAAAGAAAATCAAAGAAGGCATGGAGGAAGCGGCCAAAACAGCCAAACATTCGGCGGAGACCGTGTCTAAAGGTGGAGAAAAATTCGGAAAGACCGGAGCCTTTCGGGCGATATCACAGGTCCCTGTCATGATATTACGTTTTCACATCATAGAAAAACTGATTATGTTGTAGTCTGTGAATTATATGGCTTTTTCTTGCATGTATGGTGTGAAAGTGGCATATGAATGAACTGAATGGCTTGATAGTTTCAACTCTTGTTGTCTTCAGGGTGTGGAGAGTGTCAAGAAAGAGATCGGTGACCTGGGACAGATCGGCCCGTACCGGCCGCCCAGCAGACTGAGAAAGAGGAGCGACTTCTCATCGAAGGCGGGAAGCGCAGAAGACAAAGTCTTCGAGGCCAACGAGTAGGTTGCTTTTCAAAGACTTATGTTAAGATGAGCTGGTTTGTTTTTTTGTAATAAGGAAAGTATATTGTTGCATATTAATTGGAAAATAACTTTTTTCCATGTCTTTTTGTACATGGAATTATGCATTTATATAGTTTTCTTTTTATATATATATATATATATATATATTAGTAATGGCAGAGAAATCTTGATAATGTTATTGCTTTTTATTATTTCCTCAAATTTTAATTAATGTTTTATAACAACAACATATTTTAAATAAATTTGGGATTACAAAAATCTTTAATACTGTTTTAATGCAGTGTTTTGTTTGTGGTTTAAAGGGAGGCAATGGGTGTCGTCCTGCACAAGGACTCTAAGTGGTATCAGCAGTGGAAGGACTTCAAGGACAACAATGCCGTTTTTAACAGTGAGTTTGACTGAAATGCTCATGAGTGACCAGTAGATGGCGCTGTGCTGCAGGGATCTGCTGTATGTTGACATCTGCTCTGTTCAGGAGAGTCTTTGAATGTTAGTTGTGTTCAAGAGTTCGCTGCATCAATTAGAGGCTGGTTAAGCGCAGTGATAATGAGGCTCAGTAACAAGCAGCCGTCGGCTCTGAGGCTGTTTTCTCTTCACGGTCGAACACTCTTTCACTGGAAGCGCTGCGTGTTGCTCGAAGCATGATGTGACACTTTTGATTTTCAGCGCTGGATTGCACTGAGAGAGCGACTCACAATATGTGCCGTGTTATTGTCCCGAGTCATTTCATGTGCTGTCCTCCTCCCAGGGTTCTTTGAGATGAAGATGAAGTACGACGAGAGCGACAACGCCTTCATCAGAGCGTCCCGCGCTGTCACTGACAAGATGACTGACATCATCGGTAAAACACCACCGCATTTCTGCTTGGCTTCACTTCTGGAGGGAGTGATGGATAGATAGAGGGAGGGAGAAATGGATATGAATAGATAAATAAATAAAAGGATATGAATATATATTAGATGGATAGGTAGATAGATAAAAGGATAGATAGATAGATAGATAAAAAGATATATAGTTTAGAGATAGATCTTTATAGGTAGATAGATAAAAGAATATCAATCTATAGTAAATAGATAAAAGGATTTATAGTTGAGAGAGATGGATATGAATAGGTAAAAGGATATATAGTGTAGATAGATGGATAGATAAAATTACATATAATATATATATTAAAGAAGGATAGATAGATAAAAGGTTATATAGTGTAGATAGATAGATAGATAGATAGATAGATAGATAGATAGATAGATAGATAGATAGATAGATAAAAGGATATATAGTATAGATAGATAAAAGGTTATATAGTGTAGATATACAGATATAGATTGATATATAGATAAAAGGATATATAGTATAGATAGATAGATAGATAGATAGATAGATAAAATTATATTTATTTTTTAAAAGATAGATATGAATATATAGTAGATAGCTGGATATGAATAAATAGAGAGAGAGAGAGATACGTATGGAGAGACAGACTTACAGTAAGCAGGGAGATGGAGGGATAGATAGTTGGGTAGATAGACAGTTGGTTAGATTGATTGGATAGACAGACAGTCAGCTGAATCATGGTGTCTTGTTTTTCTCAGGCGGCTTGTTTTCCAAAACCGAGATGTCCGAGGTACTGACCGAGATCCTGAAGGTGGATCCAAACTTCGACAAGGACTCGTTCCTGAAGCAGTGCGAGCGGGACATCATTCCCAACATCCTCGAGGTGAGACTCCAAACTCCCAGCATGCTTTGCTCTTAAACCCTCAGAAAACTGACCATTTGCTTCGTTTGCAGGCCATGATCCAGGGAGAGCTAGAGGTCCTGAAGGACTGGTGCTACGAGGCCGTGAGTGTCCCTTAAGCCAACACGTCACAGATTCTGGTGTTAGGTTGATGGTCTAACGCTGGTTCTTCTCTGGTGTTGTTTGCAGACGTACAGTCAGCTGGCTCACCCCATCCAGCAGGCCAAAGCCATGGGTCTGCAGTTTCACTCCAAGATCCTGGACATCGATAACATTGACGTAAGAACCATCGGAAAGGCACAAGTTCAATCTACTGTGTGCTAATGGCCCAGTAACTCTATCAGAACGTCCTGATGGACGTATAATGCAGAACAATGGGATATGAGAGCGTCTGAATTGCATTATGACATCATCAACATCATCTTCTCCAGATGTATGGAGTAACTTTTTTTTTCTGCTGTAGCTGGCGATGGGGAAGATGATGGAGCAAGGCCCCGTTCTTATCATCACCTTTCAGGCTCAGCTGGTGATGGTCATTCGTAATGTGAAGGGGGAAGTGGTGGAGGGCGACCCGGTGAGTGAGCGCTAGCATTAGCGATGATGTTAGCTGCTGGCGCTTGTGAATCACGCACCTCTGGAGCCACCGAGGCTGAAATGTTTTGGTGTAAATCTGCTCAGAGGCCAAACGTAACGACACACCGGGGACTCTTCTGCATTAGGAGTTTGAAGTTAATTTTCGGCCATCCAGCGCCTTTGAGTCGCTGAGTTCAGACAGTCGTGGATATTAAAAATGCTGTTTTATTTCACACGGCTCACGAAGCTGTCATGTGTTTGATTTAAATCTGAACATTTAAAAGTTTATTTTTATTTTCTACATAACTAAAATGCGAAATGTCTGAATCATATTAGCTGCTGAGTGAATCTCGTGTTTAGATCGTATTTAACCCTAAAATAATATAAAAAAAAAAATAATTGAGATTTATATATAATAAATTGTGCTGTCAAACATTTACATTCGAAATAAACGTATGTGTTTATGCTGTGTTTATTTATTATGTTTATATTAAAACACACGTACAATATATATATATATAGAAAAACTTATTTATGATGCGATTAATCGTTTGACAGCACTAAAAATTAAATCAATAATCAATAATATTTCATTTAATACTATTTTAATATTCAATTAATCATGTTTATATATTAAATGTGAATGTAATATTAATTTTTGTTTTTTACATTAAAATATAAAAATTATTTAAAAAATTACGTAAATGCATAGAATTTTTTTTAAACATATAAAACCAATATTAAAATATATATTAGATATATTTTAAATGACATTAATATTATTATTAATAATAGTAACATTTATAGCAATATTATTAATCTCATAATTCAGCTCGCCACGCCCCAAACCTAAACCAGTTAATAGAACCTCTATGGATTATATTGATTAATTTATTCATTCATATTAATTTACTTTGTTGTTTGAATTTTAAATAGATAATTCTAAATAAACACAATGAATTCCCTTTAATGAATTATATTTAATTTATATATATATATATTCTGACTAATTTGAAAAAATTAAATAATTAAATTTAATAAAATAATTAATATTAACAACTATATAAGTAATTGTACTACAGTGATAGTTAAAACTAAAATCTAAATTGAGAATAATCTAAATTACAAATATTTTTACATTTTGTTTAATATGTAAATATAACATCTGTTGAATCTGCATTCCACAGGAAAAGGTTCTGAGGATGATGTACGTTTGGGCATTGTGTCGAGATCAGGAGGAGTTGAACCCTTACGCCGCCTGGAGACTCTTGGACATCTCCGCTTCCAGCACTGAGCAGATCCTCTAAACAACGGCTTTCTCGAAGCGGACACGAGGGGAGGGATCGGGGCGTGGCTCAACGGGGGGCGGGGCCACACACATTGGCTAGTTTTACATAACCCCTCCCCCAACGGTTTCTTCCAGAGCTCTACCACGAATCACAGGGTTGTTCGCGGTGAGCCAAAATGGCCGACGGTTGGCCTCACACCATTGGACCGAATCCCCATCAGTCTGAAAGACTAAGAGACTTGATTGTGCGTATCGTCTGTTTAACTGTTCTGAAAGGAATACGTAAGGTCGAGTGGTTATCAAGTGCCATTCTACCAAGCAATTGATAATAAAGTTGAATGATAATAATTATAATAAAAGTACTTAATCTCTATAGGATTGAATCTAAAGATAACTAAACCTCCCCAGGCATCTTAAACCAAGATACAGTCTGGAATTGTTGGTAGATGTGTCTATTTATTAAAGCTTTGGTCAGGATAATGTAGTTTTATCAATTACAGATTGTATCTTAAAGATTGGCCTTAACGCTTTCTTCTTTCGGAGTGTTTCAAAGAATTGTTTATTAAGCCACCAGTTAGTTTTTTTTATTAATTTCTGCCTCAGTTATGTGGGGCTAAAATAGCAGGTTGTCTGCAAAATGACAATGAGGCGATAGAATACAGTTTGATTTTCCTGCTGTATAAAAATGAATTGCTGGCTGATGTAGAACTTGGTCATGAACATGTAATGTATATTAAAAATATTCAACACAAAAGATGTGTTCATTCGGTTTGACCCTTTTCCCAAAAGGTAAGATGATATAAAATGCCCGATAATATAAAAGTTTCTTTTCGTAGTATTTGACGTTATTCCATACTATAATTAATTGTAGAAGTAATTATCACATATTACTCTGACGGTATACAGTAAGCTCCAATTCTATTCTGAACAAGTTAGCTCATTGGCTAACCTTGCTAGCAGCTAACCTTTTTTAAGGAGTTCAATATACAAGCTGCTTCCAATGAAGTAGCTATACTCCATTAATGTTAAGCTAATTTTTCACTAGCTGTAACTTACTACTTAGCTATTACTTATCATTGCTACTCAAAGTCATTAAAAGGTAAGTTACTTTTTTTTTTTTTTACATTTAGCCATGCCACAAGCAGTTAGCAAAGACTAGCTAAGTGCAATGCAGTTAGCCACTCAATTTAGCTGCTTAAAATGTACATACAAAAGCAGTGCAATGAAATAGCTGCAAAAACTAGTTAGCGAACTCCATTAAAAGTACATAGTCTAAGTGGTAGTTACACTAGAGACTAGCTAAACTAGCTAACTGCAATGAAAGTCGATACTCAAAATTACACTTAAAATTCATTTAGCTACATCGGCTAGCTTACCGCAATGAAAGTACACGCTTACAAAAACTAGCAAACTGCAATGAAACAGCTAAAAAAACTAACCACATTGAATACAGTAGCTACTCAAAAGTAGTTTAAGAAGTACAATCTACCCATTTTAAAAAAAGCTAGTGCAATTAGCTACATAGCTACTATTAGAAAAACTAGCTAACAAAGATGTAGCAACTAAACTGAAGTTTTAAGTCTTTCATAAAAAGTTGACCAGACTAGCAACTATAAAAACAAGCTAACTTCAGATAGCAACTAAGGCAATCTAGCTAACTGCAATTAAGTTGATTTTATTTGTAGCATTATTGCTATTATCTAGTCATTTGTTCTGTTTTTAAAGGGTAGCTTGACTCTTAATACTACTTTAAATCAAGTAGCTTGTAATTTAGCAGGTTATAATTTGGGTTTTTAAGACCTGAGACAGAAAACGAACGTCTCTGCTAAGGTACGTTTATGTTAGCAGCTGCTTACCTCCTGTTTAGCCTAAACATACATTGTAAAACTGCTTATTCAGTTTAGCAGCAAATTTTGCAGACCTGCTGGCAGTATCTGGCTGTTTACCTACACAATGAGTGAGAAAATGCTGTTATGTACTGTGTTTCAGAGAATTGTTCTCTTCAGGTTTCTGTGGGCAGATGCTCGCCAACGTGCAACACTGGTCCATGAACGTGGGCGCGCCGTTTTGACACGGTCAGATTTATTGCCTGGGCTCTGGAAACGTGGAGGAAGCCTAATAAACAGGCCTTCCTATTTGTTCATCCATTCATACGTCTCCATGACAAGCGCATATGTTTGGTGATGGATCTTCTCGGCCTGAGGAGACCGCTGAGGTGTGCGCTTCTTCGTCCTGAAGTTTGCCTGCGTCTGCAGATGGATGGTCTGGATGTGCAGTGCAGGCCTACGGAAAATACCCACAGCAGATCATATGACATCCTACAATATATGACAATCCCGAGATTAAATACTGGTTAAGCATACTGTTATGCACAATGTGAGAAAAAGTAGTGTATATACTGTAGTATGTATACTGTCGTCCCACGATTTAAAAATTGCTTGTACGATTAAATACGACTTTAGTATTAGTACTACATACTACCCCAGCAGTATCTTGTTTTAACAATTAACCATGATTTTACTACAAAAAAAAAACATGGTTACTACAATTTTACTAAAATAAAGTGGTCATGGTTCATTTTTTAAGAAAGTGCGAGTTAACAAATCCCTAAACCAAAACAACCATTAAACAAGGCTAACATAAAACAAACCTAATATAAGACTTAATTACAAAGTTTTGAAGGTACTCTACCAGATAGCACACGTACGTCTGCAAGATGTCTTTTAAAGATCTCTTGATCTGGAAAGCATCTGCTGACTACAAACGT
>JAUCMT010000053.1:1389254-1403405 GCA_032357475.1 Enteromius thamalakanensis
TGTCCTGAGAAGAATAAAAGCACTTAAGAAAAAAATCCTGACCAAGGCTTTCATAATTCATGCATCAGAGGGTTAATGTCTTATCATAACTTAATGGGAACGTTAGCACAACATTGTTAGAGCATATTTTAGTTAGCTGGGGGTGCGACATTACAATTTCATCCTCCCAAGGTACTTTAGTCCTATTACTGCACATGCATAGCACCATGATATTGTCTTTGTACGTGTCTGAAAAGTGCTTGTAGTTGGATTTTGACCCAGCAGAAATTGAATTTTGAATCATTTGTCCAATGAATCAATTTCCAGCTGGCATGTCAGTGACTCTGGCCAAAGTGTTCAGTGAAGAACATTCTGATCTCTCCTGAGAAAATACACACCTCGTCTTAGAGGACAGGTTTGGAAGATATATTAGAATTTGTTAATTAGCGCTTGAGTAATTTGTGTAGCTAACGGTATCAGAGAAAAATGAATGACGGGACAAACTAATTTAAAGAGATTAGTTTGGATCTTGCCAATACACCTCCTTACAGACTGTTTCTGTGAGGGTTCACAGAGACAAATCTCGCTGTCTGACCTGCGGGAGAGGCTGGCATCCACATGCTTGGCACAAGCAAGGATTGGCAGAATGCAGCGTAGACGGCAGCAGGTGGTGCAGATGGCCGAGTCGCCACCTTCGGTTGGATGATTCGCTGTGTAGGGAGTAAGTTCTGGAGGGTTATGGCTTACAGAGTCAAACTGTAACCTTCGCTCAGACTGGGAACCTCAATGTAATGTAATGATTTTTGGTTTTTGGTTTGGTTTTCATAACATAAGTTTTTGGTTTAAAACAAAGCGACTACGAAACGTTCTGTGCAAGTTCCCCTTCAGGAGAAAAAGAACCAACAGAGAACGTTCTCAGAACGTTCTCAGAACGAATGGGAACCAAATGGAATGTTCTGTGTTTGCTGTCGAAGATAACAAAGCACCATTTCCAACGCAAGTAAAACATCTGCGTTGTAATCTGTAACCTGCTTGACTTTCTTTCATTTGAGGGAAATAAAAGAAGAATTTTGGCAACCAAACATCCTTGGCCACCTTTGACTTCCATTGTGTTTATCGTTCATTTAAAGTAAGTCAATGTGAACCGAAACCATAACATTCTTCGAAATATGTTTTGCAGAACTAAAAAATTTAACAAAATAATTAATAATTTAAAATTGCTGGCCGTTACTTTGAAAACTAGTATAATGATAATAAATAAATATAATATATACCTTTATTTTTCTCTCTTGTCAATTGTATTCTTGGATTGAGAAACTGTTAAATGCTTTTTTCTAACCTAGTTTGTTTAACACCTTTCCTTTGATCACATCATGTTTTGTCTGGATCCTTATACGTTTAAATTTAGTCTTTTGGGAAAGATCCACGTTATGTAATTGGGTGGATGTGGTTTCATGTTGGCAACAGATGGCCGGTGCTGTCATGAACAGATGGGGGGGCCACACTAATCACAGAGGGATGTGTTGTGTTGTTTATTTCTGAGCAGTTAAAACATCATTTTTATGACACTTCACATGCACCCCTGAAGCTGGCGACTCTTTAAATAAATTCATATTTAGTTTTTTGTCGTATGCTAGTTTTGTCTTTGAGTATATATGTGATTGAAATGTATCAAAATACCAGAAAAGCTCTAAACATAAGCTATATTAAAAATGTTATAGGTCGTATAATTAATATATGTTATCAATATATAGGCTATCATATAAAACTGCATATTAGATAAGTACATTATTCTTCAATTCTGTTTTAACTAACGTTACATTTATTAGCATGCTTAATCCATGCCCAGTTGATTATTATAGATTTGTTGATGACTTATTAATAATCAGGTATTTATTCACGAAGTCTTACTGTATTTAAGCCGCCACATCCGAATCAAGCCAATCCCTGTGAATCACAATAAAATAAATCGCTCTTCTCTCCTCTGATTGGTTTATGTGGTGCGCGCGGGTTCTTTAAGAGCAGGTCGCGCGCCCGCTCGCGCGCTCTCTCACTCTCTCTCACTCTCTCTGTTGGAGCTGCCTCGTGAGCGCGCAGCGGCTGAACGCGCCCAAGTTTCGCGGCAGACACAGAGGAGGCGACTCTCCTCACAGATCACACTTAATAACGAACAGGTGAGTCTTTACTTTATTCCATATTTTATTTCAATCAGATTTAATGGCTATCTGATGGCGATTTAGATGCGTGGAGCGTTTTAAACAGGCGAAATAGCAGTTATTTTAGATGTCATATAGGATAACTTTGATTTATTCGGTCATATGCATTCACACATTTCATTTAAATCAAGATTACTGGATGTAACATGTTTGTTTAAAGCTTTCAATGTAATTAGAAAAGTATGTAAAAGTAGGCTAGCCTACCACATTTAATATGGCTTTGAAGTAGCTCAAGTACTCAATCTGTCAGTATTTTTTGTATCAAATACTAGAGTTTCTAATTTATTTATTTTTTGGATGTGACCCTGGACCACAAAAGAGTCAATGTTTTCAAACAGAGATATATACGTCATCTGAAAGCGAATTATAATGAATTATCTTTCTGTTGATGTATGGTTTGTTAGGACGATATTTGGATGCAATTATTTGAGAATCTTGAATCTGAGGGTGCAAAAAAGTCTAAATATTGGGAAAAATGACTTTAACGTTGCCCAAATGAAGTCCTTAGCAATGCATATTACTATTAAAAAATAAAACTATTAAAAAAAAAAATGCATTGCAAATTTTGATCTATTTATACATTAATTACATTTACAAAATATCTGCTTGGAACAGAAAATTTACTTTGACCCATACTGTTGGCTATTGCTACAAATAAACATTGATCACTGGTTTTGTGCTTCAGGGTCACAAATATTACCTTATATTTTGCACATTAATATGAATACCATTCAGTACCATGGTCATTTCAAAATGCCATATTCATTTGGTATTGCCATCCAAACTTTATATCGTGATAATCTTCTTTTGGACATGGATAGCACTACCATAGTATTTCTTTCACCTTAAAATAGTACCTTTTTGTTCAGTTAAATCATTAGTTGCATTAATACTAAGAATACTCTGTTAATCTCTCGTTTTAGGGTATTTCATCATTTTGAAAGCATGTGATGATAGTGCACTTCATTAAATATTTATGTGGTCTTTTCTCACACCATACATTTTACGAATATATATTAAAAACCTTGAGATTTAATTAATATTTTATGAAAGTCTGCTGCTTTGTATCGAACCTGAAGAATTGAATTGATATAAATCATGAATTACATCGTATATATATATGGCTTGAAACCAAGCATGAAAGTCTGAAATAATGCAGTAATCTGCTTTTAATAAAATAAGACCATAAGCCGATGTAATGCAGATGATATGGCACAGAACAGATACTCGGATCCAGGATCATTTTTCTCATTGGGAAACTTTTGCTGATCTACTTCTATTCAATTAGATCGGTCTCCCACATCCATAAAGCAATGCTGTAAAGAGCAGCGTTATTAATCTCAGTCAGCACGTTCACGACAGAAACAATTCATAAGGTTTTCAGTGCAAAAATAGTACAAGCTTCAGTCAAAATTAATTACAGAGTCGGGCAATTACACTCGAAAATTAGCTTGAAGTGACGGATGGGGGGTAGCCGTATGATAATACGCCTCTTTAGGCCTGATCAGACGAGCGATGTGAATTTAATCACATCTGAATATCAGAACGACACTTTTTCATTAGTTAATGCACTTATAGTCACTTTTCCATTGCGTTTTACAGCTGGCTGTGGTTTATTTGAGTTCAGATGAATGACATTTATTACCGCCTGCTCTGAAAGCATCTAATAGGCCATTTAAACGGGATTGGGGTTGTATTATTTTAGTTCGTTTATGCTATTACGTTATTATGTGTGCTTTCGTGCTTAAATTACTTAAGTACGCTCTTGTTTTAAATATTTGTAATAGGATTTGGTAGAAAAGTGGATATTAACCCAACAGGAAACATTCCCTGAATGTTCTGGCAAGGTTCTCTTAAAATTATGAACAAACGTTCATTGATTTTTGGTAATGTACTCAAAACTTTTAGCGTGGCTTTCGCGACTATAAAGCTCATAGGAGCTTAGTCTGGCCAAGCTACCTTAGAAGGCGGCTTAACCTGCATGCATCAGATGCCTCTACCGGACAAATCTACAACCAATCAGACCACTCATTCCCATGATGTATGCGTAGTGACGGAACCTGAAGCCTCCGTAACCAATTGTAGCTAGCTTCATTAGAGCAGTAGGAAAATTTCGTCAAGCGATTTCTGCCGGTTTTGCCAGATTAATATGAGAGTAGCTGGTATTTACAGTGATTCAGTGATTAATTTCAAAGAGTTTCGGAACCGAAATGCTCTAAAACGGCAGCTTTGCCAGACTAACTTTGTTCGCGAAATTGAATGTAGCATCACAGGAAGTATGGGCGGGCCCAGGCTACAAAACATTAGCACTAAAAGTTTTTTATACGTAGTTCATGGAACGTTGTTTTCTTAAATATTTTGGCTGAATGTTTTTGTGACGTTACTACTTGTTTCAGAGCACATTCAGTACTAGGTTCTCATAATGTTTCCAGAATGTTCCCTGAAGGTTGCATAACCATAAAAAAATTTTACATTTAAAGAACTGGAGGTTCTGTAAATGTTGAATAGTAACATTCTTATTTTGCAAACATTATACAACTGAATGTTTTGTTCACATCCACATGTGCGCATCCGCAAAAAATAAATGTTACTGTTGAATGTTTATACAAATTTAAATTACTCATTTAAATAAATGTACATTTTTAAAAAATCATTTTTTTCAGAATGTTCTCTGAATATTGAAAACCTTTGGCTTTTTTAAATGCTTTCAAAATTATAGAAACGTTAAGGGAACATTTAGTTTAGGTGTTCAGAATACATTCAGAAAATAATGTTTTTGTAATTTACTGTATGTTTACATTAACATTAAATACAAAAAGTATGTTTTGAACACTCTGAGAACATTTAATAGTAATGTTTGCAAAATGATCAAATGAAAAGTTGCTTTAATAAAAAAACTGGACATTTCGAACAAGTTTTGTTATTTTTAATTTTTAAGATTGATTGTAATGCTCCCGTAATGTTTTCAAAGTTCCGTTGATGGTTGCATAACCATGAAATAAAAGTTTTTAAATCTAATTTGAATGTTGTGAAAATTCCGAAAGTGACATGTTAATAAACTGGATGTTTTGAACTTTCAGATAACAGTTAATCCTAAAATTTCTATAATGTTCGCAAAATAATAAAACAATGTTTGCATAACCAAGAAAAAAAACGTTTTTGAAACATTTATGAAAAACTGGACATTCTGAGGACGTTCAGAAGATAGCCTAGTGTTTTTAAAACATATGACAGATTTGATGAATTAACATTACGAAAAAACTCTGTGCCTTGAACATTTCATTGTATTTTTTTTACATTTTAAACAGCAGATGTTTCGCAGAAGGTTCCTGGAACACAGTTTTCGTTAGCCCCTCCATCTCTGCCGTCTTGTTCTCCGCCTTTTTTTGATGAATTTGAGCTTTCAGGGCCGGATGTGGGCGCTGGCAAAGCGATTGTTGCATTTTCCTGGAATCAGCGTTTTTATTTCCATCTGTGGTGATTTAATAATCCGTTCTTAATAGCCGCGCTCGCGTACATCTGCGCTGGGATCTCCCATTGTCAGGGTTTGGCTGGAGTCGTTTTATCTCCATCTTGCCCTCGCGACAGAGACGCTTTTCATCTCATATTTGCTGAGGTTTGACCTGACACAGCGTCTCTCTCCCTGCGCTGCGAGAGCTCTTCAGTGTTCAGTTGTGTGTTTACCTTAGGCACCGATGCTTGTTGTCCTTTTGAATTTCTGCTCACTGACCTTCCCACCATCGACCCTGTGACCTCTGACCTTGCTGAGATCCACTAGACAAGCCTGGCTGGATTCACAAACTTTTCCATTTGAGCTTTTAGGCTATTTCATGTACATTATAGGCCCATTTTGTATTCATAGATACAAATACTCTTAGCTCAGTCTGTTTCTAGAGAAATCAGTTTAAACGACTCTTTTGTTCTGTGAATCATAGTACACTGATTACACTGGATATTTTGATTCACTAAAAAGAATCTGTTTAAATGACTTATGTGTTGTCATTCACTGAGTGTGTGATTCACTATAAAGAATCACTTTAAATTTTCAGTGAATTGCACCTGACTGATTATGCTGTATGTAAAATCCGAATTGTAGATATAAAGATATGAAGAGATATGAAGTTTCGCAATTGTGGGAAAACATGCCGGAATTGTGAGATATAAAGTTGCAATTGTGCGAGGAAAAAAGTCAAAATTGTGAGAAATAAAATCGCAATTGTGCAAAAAAAAAGCCAGAATTGTAAAAAAAAATTGCAATTGTGCGAGAAAAAAGTCAAAATTGTGAGAAATAAAATCGCAATTGTGTGAAAAAAGCCAGAATTGTGAGAAATAAAATCGCAATTGTGCGAAAAAAGCTAGAATTGGGATATAAAGTCGCAATTGTAGGAAAAAAAAAAAGCCAGAATTGTAAAAAAAAATTGCAATTGTGCGAGAAAAGTCAAAATTGTGAGAAATAAAATCGCAATTGTGCGAAAAAAAGGCAGAATTGTGAGAAATAAAATCGCGATTGTGCAAAAAAAAAGCCAGAATTATGAGAAATAAAATCGCAATTATGCGAAAAAAAAGTCAGAATTGTGAAAAAATAAAATCGCAATTGGTTGCAGAGCACATTTTTGAATAGTTAAAAAAAAAACAAGATTAAAAGAGTATTTATTCATGAAAAAAATATTGTTATTGCCATTATTTACATTACACTACCTTTTCTGTGAAAATATATACATTAAAAATACTCTGAAGTTACCGTTGTTCAATATTTTTAACTCGGTTATGTAAATCAGGGCATGTCTAGTTTTATTAGTGGTTTACTGTAAAGTTCAGTATGTAGTCATCTAGTCTAAAAGCCAAGTCGCCCTCTTGTCCAGTCCTGACTGATTCCGGGCGGATATGGCTGTTTGTTGAGGACATCCCGCTGAGGACCTGCTCTGTCCGAAGCTCTCACTCACTGCCATCTCCTCTGTCCATCAAACACTCCTGCGGCTTAATAATTCATGCTTTGATTTGGGATGTGAATTAAAGACGTCAGGAGTGCTGACAGATCACTTCCTTTCGGTCTCCACAGGCCGAGTCCAAGCTAACACTGACCTGTTCAGACTCATCTGGGCCCAGACGTCCTCAAAGTCTTCTGATATTGCACTTCACGAGAGTCTATATTAGGGCTGGAAAAATAAATAGAAGAATGATTCAGCATTGATTTTCTGAATGCATTGTGATTCTTTCTTGAGGTTAGTTTTGAACAGCAGATGGGGCTCTGCATGATTCAGAAAAAATTGGAAAAGGTTGAAGTAAATTACGAGTGTGTGAACTAGATTAGAGCGCCATCTGCTGTCAAAACAGTTCAGAATCAACTCGAGAAAGAATCAGAATATATATATATATATTTTATTTATTTATTTATTTATTTATTTCTAATGACGAACTCTTCTTAAAAAAAGAAAGTTAAGAGAATGATTCACTGACTTTTATTAATAAAGGCAGCCGTTTGCTAGTGTATGAATCATAATGATTTGGTGATTTCCTCAAAAATACTTTGTTTTGAAATGATTGTGTGCTGTTGAACAAATCAGTCGAGTGAATAATTCATCAGCTCCATCATAAAGACATAAAACGTTTTATTTCTAAATAAATCGGTTGACTAAATGGTTCAGTGATATGGGAATAAATACTTTTACTTGTTTTGTTGTTAAATAATGTTTTTGGAGATTCTGAAAAATTACTAATATCTAAAAAGTAAATGTTTTAAAGTCAAGGGAATTATTTCCTTATTATGGCCGATAACTGATAAATGGAAGATAATTCGATTTTTTTTTTTTTTTTCCTGAAGAATATTTATATTTATAAAATGTAAAAATATTTCTATTTAGACTTTTTGGAAATGCTTTTGTATAAAAATTGGGGCTTTAATATATATAAAACTTTAATATATTTTACATTTATGAATTTAACGTAAAACTAATATTTTCATATTTAATCTTTTTTTAAGTGTTTTGTAAATTTAATAATAAAAGTACATAATTTAAAAATGTTACATTTAAAAAGTATTTTTAATGTTGTTTAAAAACAATTATTATTAAAAGTTAATACGGTCAAATATTAAAATGTAAAAGTACTTTAATACATAAACTTTAATACCCAATTATTAAAATCAACTGTTTTAATAAAAACATTCTGTATTTAATGTGAATTTTATATTAAAAAAAAAACATTTTAATGTTAATCATTTTAGTCGTTTTAAAGTAAAACACTTTTAAATTTAAATTAACGTGACAATAAACTTACAGATTATTTGTATTTAAATGTAAACAGTTTTTTTTATATAAAATATATTCATAAAATAAAAAAAATGTTTTTAATATAAATTTTATATAGGCTAGATTAATCATTTTAATCACTTTAAGATAAATATTTTGTGACGTTTATCATAAATATCGGTTTGTGTTACACAGTATATGTAAACGATATATTTTCTTTCTTTCCACTACTGAGCAGGCAAAGCCCATTAAAGCGATCTTTTATCCCTTCTCATTGAAACGAGCTGTTATTATGTTCTCTTGTGTGTATTTCTGGTCTGTTGGCAGCAGAGAGGCTCGTCGTTTGCGTTTGACAGCGAGGTTTGCGCGACTCTAAAAGCGGCTCCTGACAGAGACTCTGACACCAGCACTTAAGAGAAAATTGCACCAACACCCAGCCGGCTCTTAAGCGTCCGTCTCATTATCCCACGCCGTTATCGCATCAAATTATGCTGATAATTCATCCACGAGAAGCCTGAGATGATACGGCCGTCGCAACTTTGTTCGCACGTGCTAATAACCTCGTCTGAGAAGACTGGACGTCTTTCTTTCGCCTCCAGAGCCAAAGGAGACATCCGTCATTCAGCCCAGCAAATATAAGCGGCACTTCTTTCCTCCTGTTCGGAGGAAGGTCAGCGGTTTGAAGACGTCTTCACACTCCTTGACTTACCCACTCAGCAAACGCGTGGGGTGAGATCTCTGCTGTCAGAGAGACTTTTGACGAAAGAAACCCACCGTCTGAATGAAAAAAGATCTTAAAACCTTGTTTAAAGTCTTTAAAATTGTGTGGACAGCAGTGAGACTAAGCATTAATCTAATCAAATGTTATGTGAACATATTGTTTATTAGAAAATGCTTTCATATTTTCGTTTTACATTTACTTTAAAAAATGTGCATTGTGAGCAGTGCTATAGAAATTCTAATTACATCAGCTATACTTTATTACTTACATTCTATTTTAGATATGTTTCTCAGTAATTTTATATTATTAATATTATTACTTGTAAAACTAAATTATATTTATATAATTATAATTTATATGCATTCTTTATTATTTTTACTGTTATTTTACTGTTTTATTATTTTATATTTTATTTGTTGTTTCGTATACATTTTTATTTAGATTTTTTTTAAAACCTATTTATAATTATGATTTTACATATAGATTTTATTTTTTATTTGATGTATTTTCATTGTCCAGAATTTTTGTAAAACGTTTTTTTATCTTTTCATTTTTTTTCCATTTTATTTATCTTTTGTTAAATGCATTTTCTATTTACTATTTTCGTTTTGCTTTTTAATTAAATTATATTTTTACGTTTTAATATACTTTTGATTTCATAGCTTTTTAAAAAAAATTTTTTTTAATTATTTAACATTTTATATTGTTTTATATGCATGTTTTTGCCTTTTCTTTCATTTAATACAGAATTTTATTTGATATCTAGCTAATTTTTACTTTTTAAAAAATTATCACTTCTAAATTACATTTTGTTTTATTTAGATTTTTAAAATTTGTTAAGCATTTTTTTTTTTACATTTTTATTTAAATTTTTTTTCTTGTTATTTTCCATTTTACTACTTAGCAATTTTATTCTACTTTATATCTGCTATTTTTATTTTATGTTTTAGAGATCTTATGCTGTTTCACATACAGTTTTATTATTTATAACTTTTTTTCCTTTTATTTAATATATTTTAGATATAGATTTTATTTTCTATTTTATGTATTTTTATTGTCTAGCATTTTAATTTACGTTTTATTTATGTTCCATTGCATTTTGTCACAATTTTATACAATTCTTATAGTAATTATTTATTAAATACATTTTTATTTTATATCTAATAGATTTTAGGTTCTGTTTCATGTGCATTTTATTCCACCACATCATTATTATTATTATAAAATTATTTTGACCGGTTTTAAAATGAGAATTTTACATTTCCTAAAGTTCCCAAATCTTCAATCAAACCTCTTAATATCTCAATATAAAATCAGGTTTCTTGTTAAATCTGCTGTGCTTGTTAATTTTACATCGCTCTGCTTGAGCTTCAGGAGAAACACCTGCACCCGAAGCCCTCAGTTCTCCATCATCCACGTGACATTAGAGTTTCGTCGCGAGCTCAAGGTGACCGGGACGTGCCGCCGGTGACAGTGATCCGTTATTGATGAATGAACAGAAATATAAAGCGAAAAATCAAAGACTGTCAGTGGTAACGGCCCTGATGGATGGCGCCATCTCTCGTGCCGTTGTCCTTTCTTCTCTCGTCCCAGACCTGTTTTATCTTGATAAACACGCAGCTAGCGGCAGAGCTGAAGCGAACTCGCTCGTAGCCCTCGGTTAGCGCTCGCTTCAATGCTAGCTCCCTCGGTTTGTCATTCGATTGTGGCCTCTAATTAGTTTTGGAGAGGGCTCTCGGATAAATAATGACGGATCTGGCCGTTCGGTCCGTCTCTGTGAATAATGAGATGGGCTTCAGTCGGTTTCCCGCGGGCAAAGAGCACAGAAACCGCGCGGGACTATATCGTCCCCGAGGAGCTTGTTAATGAAATGCCGCTCTTTTTTGTCTGTTTGCTCTGACGCAGTAAATGAGCGACGCCGCTGAGGAGGGTTTCTTCCCGCTCAAACACACACACGCACACACACACACACACACACACACTACTGTAACGGAAAATCTGATGCATCATGAGAAACTTTTAGGCCGGTGAGGGGTTTTCTGAAAGAAATTTATAGTTTTATTCTGCAAGGTTGCGTTAAATTGATCAAAAGTGACAGTAAAAGCATTAATGCTGTTCTGTTGAACTTTCTATTTATCAAAAAGATCCTGAAAAATAAAAAAAACATAACTGTGCAGCAGAAATGCTTCTCGAGCTGCAAATCCATATATTATAATGATTTCTGAAGGATCACGTGACACTGAAGACTGGCTGAAAATACAGATTTAATCACAGGAATTAATTATATTTGAACAGATATTACAATAGAAAGCAGTATTTTCTGTTTTAATAATATTTAACAATTTTTCCTGCACACTAACTCTGTGGGCAGAAGAGACTTACAAAACAGCAATACATAATAAAATTCAGATATAAATAGATAAATGCAGAAATATTTATAAATGGATAAGTATTTACAGTATGTGTTGGCAAATATTGTTATAAATTATTGTTATTAAAAAAACATAATCTCTCTCTCTCTCTATCTCTCTATATATATATATATATGCTTACAAATACTTATAATGTATTATATAATAAATATAAAATAATATACATTTATTATATAATATGGCAAAAGCATAGCTCGATTAGTTTGGCTTGATTATTTTTATTTTTGATATTTTATTTTTATTTAACTATATGATAATATCTATCTAGGAAAAAAATATTCTATAGACCGTACAATATATTGTTTTTGAAAGTACCTTGTTTCTTTGGACACTTGCCATGGTAGTACCATTGTATACAGACTCGGTAGGATTCAGTGACAGAAAACTGGCATCATGAACGGAAAGAATGAGGTGCATCTGTCCTGTTCACTTCTCATAATTGATCCTGTGGATGTCATTGAGGGGGTTTAACAGCCCGAGGATCTGGCAACCGGGTTTGCTGATAGCTGTTGTTGCGTGATCCGCAGGGAGCCCTGCTTTGGGACGTCCTGACAGGAGATTGGTTTCGTCTCTGTGCTGAAGAGGGTCAGAGAGACGAGTCCTCTGGCTGTGACCTGTGATTTCTGAAGGCCTGCTGGGCTGCCATCTGCTCGATCTGTCCGGCAGAACACAAACACTCGGTCCGTCTCGAGCCTGAAGGCCAGAAACGCAGAGCTTTCTCACGAGCGCCAGAGACGTGGATCTCATTTGTCATCAAACTGGGCTCAGATTTGCAGTTAAAAGTCTTAGGATGAACTTGAACATTTGGCAGCAGATCGTTTTTCACACACTTGAACCGTTTAGCTCTGATTCTTGCAAAATCACATCGTATCATAATCAAATCAAATACTGATTGTATTATTATATAGACTACAATATCAAGTTTGGTCAATTTGAACATTTATACATAAGTTATAATGTATTTATTTGTTTATTTTAATTAAATTAAATAATAATTATTAGTTTTTATTTTTACTTCCATTTATTAATTTATTTTAAACTAACATTTTATTTGTAAAAAACAATTTATTAGTATAGAAGTATCTTTATTCATTAAAAATAAATAAATAAATAAACTTTAGAAAAAATATAATTTTAAATATAAATTAACATTTTAACTGGTTCATTCATATTATAATTATTAATAACAAAAGTGAATTTAATAACAACATTGAAAATAATAATAATAAAAATAATGGCTTATAATAATAAAATAAATTTGGAAAAAAGTATATAATATTTAAACATAAATTTATTCCTAATTCTTTATTAATTATAATTAATATTAGTATAAATTATACAATAATAATAATAATAAGTAATATTTAGCAATAAAAGTAATATTGGTGAATGAATAAATAAAATATTGAAAATCTAAAAATAATTTATTATAATTTTTACTAGTTAATTAATAACAAAAATTTGTATAATTATAAAAATTAATAAAATCACTTATAATTACAGTATAATTTATAGCTTATAGCTTTATAAGTTATACATTCATAATTAATAATAATAATAAACCGCAGCATTTTATGTTTGCTTGAAATTTTTTTTGGGTTCACTAAAACTCCCCTTTCTCCACTGCTCTGTACGGCGGTTCTCTTGTTAAAGGCGTCTCAGGGAAGACCTGATTGATTAAGTCTGGTTGATGAAGTGGTCAGAGACGCAGAGATACGCTCCTCGTGAAGAGAGCAATAGTTTGTCAGCGGTGCCACACAGATCCTCACTCGTCCCGTCATCCATCATGAGGCTTGGACCCGTCCATTCAGCACCAGTGATTTCAGCAGCCGTCATCCATCTCTCTCCTCGTCTCTGTCTGATCGCTTTAATCACGCCGCTGCTGTTCACAAGTTTAAGATAATCGTCTGCTGACATTTCATGTCCTGTGACACTCCAGAGAAATTATTCACCAATGCTTATTCAGGTTCCTCCAGGAGTCGGCTAATGATTTGTTAAAACTGATGGATAAAGACCACAACAGCAGCCGCTTGCTGTTTCGTAATCCGCTTCACCATTATGAAGAATGTCAGGGGAATTATGGGAGTTTTGCTCTGATTAAGTCAGATCATTCACGCTCTTATATTTGACACATGACATATTACACACATATTAGAAACCTGAAACGGTCTTCTGCCGTTCAGTATTATCAGTATACACACACATAGAGAGAGACTGATTGACTTATTTAATATTTATATTGTTTTTCGAAACTTTTTTAATATTTATAGTTTAAAATGAATAATTACTGCGGTGTCTGCTTACTTAATATTTTGTAAATATACATTTAAAACTAAATACATTTAAAAAAAAATATATATATTTATTTATTTCAGTCATTGGGGCCATTTATTCCATGATGTATTATGTTCACCACAATATATTTTTTTAAAATATTTAATTTATTGAATATATGATTTAATAAATTAAAATATAAGTGCATATTAAATATATAATAATTGTACAAAATTCGTTCAAATTGTTTGAACAATAAATATTCGAAAAATTATGTAAAA
>JAUCMT010000053.1:1403505-1416230 GCA_032357475.1 Enteromius thamalakanensis
TATTTTGTGCTAACATTCATTGGACCTTTCCGAAAAGCATGTAATATCTCTTTCCAATGTTGGTGATGCAACTAAATGGATGAGATGCTGAATACGTGTGTGTTGTGTGTTTACAGGGTGATGTACAACCGACCAGAGGCCGAACACACTGCAGCAAAGGCATTGTTTCTGTCCGCCTACATCCCATCTCTGCCCTGAAATCCACACTGTACCAGACATTAGCCAGCCTCGATCAATAGTACCAACCTTACAAGACGCTTCTCTGTGAAAAAGCACAAGCAAGTAGGAGCAGATCATCTCTGACTCATCCACCTACTGGAGCCGGCAAAATGAACGCGCTTGAATGAACGGCTTTTCCAGCGTATTGATGTTCACTGTCTGACGCTTTTTAGCCAGAAATGGGATACTTGCCGTGGGGCGATCCGTAAACTGGCACCCAACGTAGGGACAACACCTGCAAACCGTGTCCCATCTGGAACCAATTAGCCTCATTCCTGCAGCCAAAAGAGACGAGCGTGTGACTCGAGTCCTTGCTGTTTTTATCCGCTGTGGCAGCCCGTTGTGTCATGTCCCATCGGCTCACGCCGCGCCACTTGCGGGTTAGATTCGATCTGACAGGTCTGGAATAAAAAAGCCTGTCATTTTGACCCCTGGACTGCTCCACTTGTGTCACTTTGCGTGTCCATCACACGGTCGAAAGTGTCGACTTTGGCCTCGTTTGTCCACACCCGGGTCACCGCACCAATCTGGCCAATCTCTCCGTCCGCCCCACGCTCACGACAGCTTGCAAGTTCTGCCGTCGCCCTCCCTGGAGGATGAGCGATGTGTCCACGTTGGACTATGAGCTGCTCTCGCCAGGGCCGTCGTTCGCCGGGGTCCCCAGCAGCCCACCTCTTGGCGGCGACGCAGAGCAAAGGACGGCCTTCGCGTTCGTGGGTCTCCTGATGCTGTTTTTGATCTTCCTGTTGGTGCGCTGCTTCCGGATCTTGCTGGACCCCTACAGCCGAATGCCCGCTTCATCTTGGACTGATCACAAGGATGGCTTCGAGCGGGGCCAGTTTGACTACGCCCTGGTGTAGTCATGTGACCTCGAGACGCCACCTGCCTTAGCCCATCCTGTGGCCCAACAGTGTAGCTAAAGATCACGTAAAGGCACGTTAAAAAACACAAAGCACTGTATATAGATCCTTGCACACAGACTTCACTGAAATAGGTCTTCTTTTTAATATGTGGCTCTAGTATGACTAGCAAAGAATCAAAGTGAGCCCCTGACATCCTGAAGTAAACTTTGATTGGCTGTGATAATCCCACTGCTCCTTAAAATGAAAATCCTGTCATTAATTACTCAATCTCATGTCGTTCCAAACCCATCAGACCTTCGTTCATCTTCAGAACACAATTGAAGATATTTTTGATGAAATCAGAGAGCTATCAGACCCTCCATAGACAGCCACACAACTGAAATGATCCCAGATCCAGAAACGTAGTAAAAACGTTGGTAGATCAACTTCGCATTTGCGACTCAAGAATACGAAGAAAATAAGAATAATTTTATTTGATGATGTTACCAACGCTCATTTAAACATATATATCTATAAGACTTAAAGTCTTAAAGACTGCTTTAAGACTTAATTTAGTACTACTTTGCCAATTTTTTGCAATGGATTCATCAATACGCATCAGACTGCGTGTGCAAGGTTTCTGTGCTTGACGAATTTTTAAGAATAACAAATACGAAAAAAAAACCACCTTCACCTTAATTGCACTTAAACGATCATGGGTTCAATTCCCAGGAGAACGCACGTGCCATGTATACCTTGAAAGGTACGTAAACGTGACTGAATTAACAGGGTCGTCCAGTTGTTCCGCTCTAGCTACTTCCTCAGGACGGTCTACAATGAATAAACACATGAAGTCGACAGTTCAAGGTGCCCGACACAATGTTCACTGTGAATTGTTACTACCCTTCAGCTACTGTACATACTTCATCGTTACTGTAGATATATCTTAATTGTAAAAGACGTGAGGAAATTCAGTATATTTAGCATGGTAATTCTGCGCAGTATTGTTGGAAAGTCCAAGGATGTCTGACGTACCTGCTGCCTCCGACAGACCCGTTCTTAACTCTGTACTTTATACATTTCTGAGGATGTTCTAGATTTGGAGCAAAAATCCCTTTAAGACTTCAGAATTGAGCGTCAGTCCTTGTATTATTGCTGTTCGACTCTTTCCTGTCTTTTGACTATGTGTATATAAGCCATATGTTCTCATATCTCGAGGGTGTTCATGTCATCGGTTGTCTGTTTGCTAATCTGCGGAGCTCTCTAAAATCCATTGTGATCTAAGAGGGGTTTAGATTCGACCGAAAGCTTTATTTTTATATCCCGACTCAAGATTTGGAGTTCCCTTTTTGCTAATGTGTCGTCTTGAATTTGTAGCTCTCATTTAGGAATGTTGACGTGCCAAGAAACAGAGGAGCTTGCATTTGCTTTGTGAGTTTTGTAAGTAGATTGGATATTTTCCTAATTCCCTTTTGTCTGAAATAAAACTGGGTTTATTCACTTAAAGCTTCCAATATCTTCAGAACGGAGTGTACCAAAGTGGCCACACTACTGAGATCAATAAGCCATTTCCATTTGGATACACTCGCCAGATCTCTTTAACGTGGCTAAAAATGGCCTTTGCACACAGAGAACAGAAAGACAAAGGTTTAAAAATATAACCCATGTTGTTTTATTGCCATTTGTTGTTTGGTACAGATGTTCACAAACATTGTGCGGATCACTGGGATCTAACAGATGAAACGAAAATGGTATAAAAACAATGCATTTGGAATTACTCATTAGCAGTGAACGGGGTGCTCAGGTTTCTCCGTCATGGACCTTTATGGCTCAAAAAATTCATACAGATGCCCTATAATCAATGCACCTCTGAGATTTATGGTATGGGACGACCTCCTGAGCGCCCCGGTCCACTTTCTTTGGTCTGAAGTTCGTAACTCAACATTAGCTTGATGACTATTTCAAGTTTGCTGCTGATTTTTGACATACAGTACAGTCACGCACATTCGCTCTTTTACATGTAGTGGCATCAACAAAAAAAGGTATGAAAGTATACAAAGTTCCCATGTTAGACAAATGGTTATGCATAAATATAGCTCAGGCTGTTGTACAGTGCAGTTACTGTGATGTTCAAGAAACCGTTTTGTCAGTCTAGCACCAAAATCACTTTGTTTACAGCCTTTGAAAACAGTCCAATGTTGCAATAAACTACAGTATTTTTCATTTAGATGATCGATGGACAAGCTCATGTAAACAGTGACGTCTGTCACATAGTGCTCAGTGACAGTAAAGTAAGGACGCGGTGGTCATTAATTGTCCGCATTCAGAGGAAAAACAAGCTCTTAAAGGCTATTTATGTAATGTTTACAAGTAAATATTTGGCTTGGCAGTCTTGATGCTCGAGGATACAAAAGACAAAATCTACATTTCACTTTAAAATATACAATTCAAATTTTCAACAAGCTTTGATAGTATTGATTTTTCAGCATTGAGACAGTACAAAAGACAATCACACACGAAATGAAAAATAAAATAAAACACAAAAGACCTTTGAAAATGTCACGTTTGCGATCCACAAATCAGTTCGTGGTACAGCGTACGTTGGAATCGTAGCACCTGGTTTGCTCGCAGAAACTAAGAAAACGGGTTTGCATCGTTCCCACACTTGAAAGTTGAAAATGTGTGTTCGCATGTCCATATCTGGAGTGTTTTGGAGGACCTTATGTACTATTGAGACTGCCCATCTCCAGCTGCAATCAAAAAATGGCCCCTGGACGGTTTACCCAGCAGGCTTCCAGTTCTCCATTCATATGTGCTCTGTTTGCCAAGCACGTCTTTGTCAAATATACCGACAAGAGCACACAAGTATGGAGAAGAAAATGGTTATGTTTGTGCAACATCACATGCATATTCGAAAACCCTTTAGACAGTCGTCGCCATTTTTGGAATGAATTTTCCCTGATTAAATACGCAGAGGAGGCCCAGTGCAAATTTTGAGCGTTTAGCACCGCTCCCGTCCTAACTGCCGTACATCTGTTTGTGTGTGGTGTTGTGTATGTGTGTAAAATGAGGTAACGCAATGTGGCAGCTCATGCAAACACTTCAGAAAGTCCCAGAAATCTTGTGTAAAAAGACGCATTTCAGTTTCAAGAACCGTAAGCCGTTTAAATAACCCTTGACTCTTGTTTAAACCTGAAAAATTGCTGCAGTCTTTTGTGTGACTTCTTCAAAAAACAGTACAATACTTGACTCTAAATACTGAATGGAATAAACTTTGACCCCAGTTCGCACTGAGATGTCGAGGTGAGTGAGCGGTCATTATATTTTTCTTCATCTGTAATGCAACGTTTTTATGTGCACTAAAGACTGAATGTCATTTCATGATCATTTTGACAGTTTACAACTGTACTAGCCGTACTAAAATTAAAACGTCCTCACGACTGATATTTCTGATTGTCCCTCCGGTAAAAGTTGCTGCTAATGCTAGTGCTAATGCACACCTGCTAATTTAAGGTGGAATATGTACATATGTACATATTCCACCCAACCTGGTCAGTGGGGGCTGACATAAAAAGACGGCAAATAAAAACAAACCCAAAACATGACGGTAAATGGACACAGTCTCTCAGAGCCTACGCCCTGCAGTGAAGGGACGGGGTCAAGGGACAGTCTCAGTGCAGGTGGATGTGCAGCTTGATGCGCAGTGCGTCGCCGATCTCGCCCAGCAAGTAGTCGCTGTCGTGTTGGTCCTCCATTTGCTGAAGTTTGCGCGGACCGAACAGACGCAAGCTGGCGATCTCCAGGCGGTACAAACCTGGAGGGGGTGGCTTTCGGCCCAGCCGCAGAACGCTTTTCCCGTCGCGGCGCTCCAGGATGCGGAAGTGTTCGCCGTGGTTTCCGTGCATTATGACGTAGCGCACATGGTGCTCGAGCGGCTCCAGAGCTGGAAGCAACTCAAGTAGGGGTTCCTTGTTTTGCAGCTGCGCCAGACTGAGGTTCATGGGGATAGATGTCTGAACATCCATGCTGGCCAAGCTCACCGTTTCCTGAGGGCAGGACAGAAGAGTTAGACACTTTAGAAGAAGCTTCTGATGTAAGTCTGTCTGGGTTAACAGTGTGGCCATATTGATAACAAAAACTAAAGAGAGATGGGACAGTACTCAAAAGTACCTTGAGGTCATTATCGCCAGCATTACGCCTATGACGACCTTTCTTTCCAAGGTCACCGTTGATCTTGCATTCATAGCAGGCCTCTGGTGACAAAGCATCTTCGTCATCCACTCCCTCTGAGCCAAACTGACCCTGGAAGCCCACTCCTGTGATGCAGTGCCTAGAAACGAAAAAGCAGAACCATTAATACATACTATGCAGTTCAGGGAAGGGATTTCCAAATTCCGGGTTCTGGAGAGCCAACAACCTGTAGAGCAGGGATCTACCCTTAACCCCTAACGTCAGTTCCAATGCTCCAACACCTGTCTTTAATTATTACGTAACCCTGAAGATCTTGTTTAGCTAGTTCTGGTGTGGTTGATTTAGGGTTGGGGAAGAACCAGGAGTAGTGTTGAGACCCCCGCCAACTTGTCCCAAATTTTAGCAATCCTGAAGACCTTTTATAACCTTGGTTCAAAATATTTGGGGCTGAGGCTAAACACCACAGAACAGTGGCACTCAAGGACAAGGTTTGACACCTCTGGTTAATGCCTTGCCCAAAATAGTGCATTTAATGTGGAATTGCTGTTATTGCTTGCATAGGTCTATAGAGTCCACAAGACTGTAGGGCAGGTGTAGGCCTCTGGTCCTGGAGTGTCCATGTCCTGCAGAGTTCAACTCTACAGGACAGCGGCACTTCATGACCAACTTTGCCTCCCGCTGCCGTAGATTATAGTATTCTGAAGGGACTTTGCACCCTTCTTAAGCCCATGCTGGTGCAGACTCCACACATTTGACAATTCTTAGAAGAGTGTATCCCTGGGCAAGTTCTTGCAAGTTTCAGGCAAGTATATGGCAAAAGTATGTAGGCATCCCCTTCCATTCACCAGAAATAGACATGAACACTTTTGAACTCTTTACAAAGTAGACTGCAAACTAATCCTTTCGCAAAGAACAGTAATGAAACTCTTTAGTTGTATTTCCACTATTGGACCAGAAGTAGGCGTGCTAGTGCATGTCAGGACCAGGCCAACCCGGACTTGAGGAGTAAAGTCCAAGGTCCGAGTTTCTCCTCTTCTGGATCATTTTGTTTACAGCTTTTACAACAATATTAAAGACTTAAAAAACTCACTTTCAGACATTGTGATTCACATACAAGGCAAAAAAAATGTATAAGGAGTGCAAAGGACTAGCGCTAGCCATTATAGTAGTAAACACAGTAAGTACAACATAGGCTATTACATCTCTTTATACCTTATTGCCTGAGGTCCATATTTAGCTTTATCATGATCATAGTTTTTCTTTGGGAGCTTGCTACTCAGGGGGTATGTTTGATGAAAATTATAAAAATGTTTTTCGTAATGTATACTGTGACTTCAAATAAACGGAAACATGAATAAATGTGTTATCTTTCTTTGGTAAATAAAGGAAAATACCACTTTATTGTTATTTGGCAAATTTTCAGTCCTGACCAACTGTATCACTTTCTAAATTATATTGATATTTTGGATTAAATCTTTAGGTAAAAACTGAAAATGGCAAAAAAATGGTCATGGGTAGTTTCCAATGACTTCTTTCTGATTGGTTTTCCAGTAAGTTCTTGAAATGATGGGGTTGAACCGGTGACGTTGTTCCAGCGAGGTGGGTAAAGAGCATCTTTTAGTGAAGCGCTGCAGAGCTTCTGGCCTGACGCTGGAAATGCAGCATGATTTCTGAGCTCTCTGCTACAGGGTTGAGGCTATTAGCCCATTTAAAAACACTGGACCGACAGTGGAAAAGTGGTGTTTTGTCGTACTGACAGCTTGAACTAGCTTGTCTAGGTGGAGACTCATAACAAAGTTATCCTCCAAGAGCAGGAATGCACACTTATGGCATAAACTCTGGAAATCCAGTGGTCAAATAAGAGCAGGCAGGCCTAAATACTCACCCTTGTCCTGCTCGGTAGAAGCCTCCGGGACATCCGCACAAGTATCCGCCATCTGTGTTTGAGCAGCCATGGCTGCAGGGGTTACTGCTCAAAGAGCATTCATTAACATCCTGGCATCCGCCAGCAGAGGCCTCAAAGTCGAAACCTGACGGACACACGCACTTATAGCTGCCCAGAGTGTTATAGCAAGAGGCCGAGCCACAGACTTGGTTCCCGGCGCATTCGTTCTCATCTGGGTGGAAGGAAGATGCAGAAATTAGAACAACTGCGCAACTGAAAATCGCTTTTCGTCTGCGTAGAAATACTTACCCACACACTGGTTCCACTGGTAGTGCTGAACGTAACCCTGCGGACATCCACAACGATATCCTCCCAACATGTTCTGGCAGCCGTGTTGGCACCGGTGGTTTCCGCCACATTCATCGACATCTATTAGAAACCAAAAAGCAGGTTTGCATATCATTCTAACATATGGCGGAATAGATTGCGTAGCGGTGTTGGTTTTCATAATCTGTGACGGTCCGTGCACCGACCGTGTGATTTTCAATTTTCGAAATTGGAAATTTCCACAGAAATAGACAGAGCGAGCCCACAAGGTTGTACTTCAATGTGTTGAATATGCTTTAAATATTGCTTGCGTTAGCGCTAATTTTAACAGCACTCATTTTTGTATTTTGAGAGTGGACGATTACGTCTTTTTTTTTTTTTTTTGGCTGTGGGCGGGGCTAAAGTCCTCTGTAGACGCAATTTAATCACCACTGCTTGGTGGAATTTTCCATAAAGCATCATGGGTAATGTAGTTTTCTCACAATATACTTGCACATACTGCATTGTCGCTTACTGCAGAAACCTATTAAATGGCCTCAACACGGGTAACCTACCGTCGCAGTTGATTCCGGTGGTGTCCAGCGAGAAGCCCTTCTGACACTCGCAGTTGAAGCTGCCGGGGGTGTTGAGGCAGGAGGCGCGCGAGCCGCATGCGTTCGGCTGATTGCTGCATTCATTGTTGTCTATGAGATGAAGCATGGAGGCAATTTTAGCTCCAAATGACACGCTCAATTATTTAGACCCTGGGCTAGGCATGTTAGCGGGAGGTCTGAGTTCATATCACTCACCTATGCATGCCGTCTGGTGCTGTGTGAAGCCTGAGGGGCATTTACAGGTGAAGCCACCGATCGTGTTGACGCACAGGAACTGACAGTTGTGTTGCTTGGTGGAGCACTCATCCAAATCTGAGATGAAATAAGCCGTTTGTCATATTAGCACACATCATTGGGGTGGATTACTGCTACGACTAGATTCTAGCTCGGCAAGGAAAATGTGCGCATTAATTATGATCTAACCTTTGCAGGTCTTCCCATCAGGCTGTAGGATGTATCCTCTGGGACACGAGCACAGATAACTGCCTTCGGTGTTTTTGCACAAGAAGTTACATGGTTTGGGCGACTGAGAGCACTCGTCCATGTCTGATTGAAAAACAGCAAGTATTGCATCACAAATAGGGTTTTTAAAGACACTTTATTGTTTTAAATAAGGGTTACGGGAGAACGTACCGATGCAGGAAGTGTCAGTGAAGTCATTGGTGTAACCCACGTTGCAATGGCAGCGGAAGGAGCCGACGCTGTTGATGCACTGGCCGTTCTTACACAGGTTAGGCATCACCTCACACTCGTTGATGTCTGCAAAAACACAGTAGATATGGTAAAAAAAAAATGCATTTCTACATTTAAAAGTACTTATAATTAAGCATCTATAGCGCTTATTTAAAAACTGTACTACTTTTAATATTATAATTATTAATGGACATATATATATATATAACAGAAATGGTTGTGCTTTTTGTAAAAACTTTATTTACTTTATATACAAAATTATTATAATTCATAATAAAAAAAAAATGTATCAATATTTTTAATTGTAATTACTTATTAAATACATTAAAATATTACTATTTATAACTTATTTAAAATATTAATAGAAACATCGATATATTCAAATATATGTAAAATATTGCACATGTACCATAGCAAATATCCATATCCGATATATTTTAATAGTCCAAAACTATTATTATAATGATAAATGATTAACTTGAATACAATTATAAATGTTAACATTCATAATTATATATATATATATATATATATAAAGAAATATGTTTTGTTTTTTTATCAATATTTATGTTTAATATAAATTAAATGTTTTAAAAATTTTATAAAACATGCATATACATATACAAATATATTGTATATTATTATATTATATTATATATTCCAAGGACAAAACTATTTTTTTTGATTGTTTGTCCAAAACGCATTATGATAATAATCGATTATAATAAAACTATTTTTTAAAATATTATGTAAATATGAATTATAAACAAATATGAAAAGTAAAACATTTCCTAAATTCATATTTAATAAATACATTTATAAATGTATTAAATGAATGAATGTGAATGTATTTAAAGTCAATAATTTGACAGATATAAATCATCGCACTGGTCTAAAAGAAGCTTCTGCTGTTTTTATTCTAAAGACTGATCCGCTGAGACGCCTGACCTCTGCCGTCAGTGGTGTATCCGGGTCCGAGCGGACACATCTTCTTATACTGGATGGTGCCGGGCAGAGGGCAGAGTTCACAGAGAGAGCCCCAGCCTCGGCCGGCGTAACAGCAGCACTCAGACTTGGTGACGGTGTTTCTGTTGGTGGATGACTGCTGGCACATCGTCTGCAGGACCTCCGTGAAGCAGAAGGCCTTCCTGTTATCTGATCACCACAAACGGGACAGTTAGACACGTGATTGAAAACTGCTTTGATTCAGTTTTAACCTCCGGTTATGTGCGATTTGTGCACGCGTGTCTTCATTCATTAATTTAGACATTCATTAGTTCATTCAGTCAGTCATTTGTTTTAGTCGTTCATTCGTCTGTTTTTTTGTTCATTCAGTCATTCATTCCATTCCATTATTTGTTCATTCAGTCAGTCGTTCATTTATTCGATTGTTTGTTTGTTCAATCATTCATTCGTATGTTCGTTCATTCAGTCATTCGTTCATTCATTCAGTCCGTTCGTCAGGCAGTGATTTGTTTGTTTGTTCATTCAGTCATTCATTTCATTTCATTAATTCAATAATTCATTCATTTAGTGATTCAATCTTTTCATTCATACGGTCAGACGGTCTTTTGTTCTTTCAGTCAGTCAGTCATTCGTTAATTTTTTTTGTTAATTCAATCAATTAATCAATCAATCATTCAATCATTAATTCGTAAAATGGAAAAGTGTACATTTATCAATATTCATGAATGTAGACTAGCCCGAAGGCTAGTTTTCATTGCTAGTCCGTTTACCAGATGTTATTAGGCCAAAAAAAGTCGTCAGCCGCATTCTGATTGGCTGCTGGCTCTTTTAGCCACATTCTGATTGGCCGCTGGCCTTTACAGCCACATTCTGATTGGCAGCTGGCCTTTTAGCCACATTCTGATTGGCCGCTGGCCTTTACAGCCACATTCTGATTGGCCGCTGGCCTTTACAGCCACATTCTGATTGGCCGCTGGCTCTTTTAGCCACATTCTGATTGGCCGCTGGCTCTTTTAGCCACATTCTGATTGGCCGCTGGCCTTTTCAGCCACATTCTGATTGGCCGCTGGATCTTTTAGCCACATTCTGATTGGCCACTGGCCTTTTAAGCCACATTCTGATTGGCCGCGGGCCTTTTAAGCCACATTCTGATTGGCCGCTGGCCCTTTTAGCGACATTTTGATTGGCCGCTGGCTCTTTTAGCCACATTCTTATTGGCTGCTGGCCCTTTAAGCGACATTTTGATTGGCCGCTGGCTCTTTTAGCCACATTCTTATTGGCTGCTGGCCCTTTTAGCGACATTCTGATTGGCCGCTGGCTCTTTTAGCCACATTCTGATTGGCCGCTGGCTCTTTTAGCCACATTCTGATTGGCTGCTGGCTCTTTTACCCACATTCTGATTGGCCGCTGGCTCTTTTACCCAGATTCTGATTGGCCGCTGGCTCTTACCAATGCACTCTGTGACTGTGGAGCTCGCCTCGAAACCCTCGTTACATTCACAGCGGTAGCTGCCCACAGTGTTGACACAGCGACCGTTCTTGCAGATCCCCGGCTTGCTGCGGCACTCGTTCAGATCTGCCAGAGAAAGAGAGAGATGATCTGAGACGGCTTATGCAACAAGAGCACAGGAGCTATTTATAAGTGACTGAATTACTTGCAGAATGTAAAATTCCTCTCATTTTTATTCTGTTTCTTACTCATTTTACTTGCTTTTGTTTTATATTAATATTACATCAAATACAAGATTATTATTATGATGCTAATTCTGCATACATTATTATTTAATTCATACTATATTCCTACAATACCCATACAATAAACCAATGTGGCACACTGGCGCTGGTTTCTCACCCATACAGCCCTCTCCGTCGGGCCGGCGGGTCATTCCGGGCGGACAGATGCACATAAAGGTGCCGATCTGGTTTTTGCAGGCCATTCCTCGAGAGGCGCAGTCATCTAAGCCCTCGGCACACTCGTCCTGGTCTGAGAGAGCAAGAGTAACGATCATCACCTGTACTCGTCTGTGTGTGTGTGTGATGATGATGGTCATACCCACCTCGACACATGCGGTTGTCGTCGCGCAGCACATATCCCGTCGGACACATGCACTCGTACGAGCCGAAGGTGTTGACGCAGCGGAAAGCACAGAGCAGCGGGTTCACCGCGCACTCGTTAACGTCTGAAGTACAACACACACATTGTAAGAGAAAACAAAAACATCATCAAAACAAGTGTAAGATCGTTAAACCTGAATTAATCATTGTGTAATATATATTTATGCTTTATTAAGATGTGTGTGTGTGTGTGTGTGTGTGTGTGTGTATATATATATATATATATATAAATGCAATAACCCCTATAATGTAGGGGTGTTTTTCAGGGCTGATACTAATTATTCCGGATTAAAGTAGACTAAAAACAACAGTAGGCAATTGACAGATACCGATAATCATAAAAACACTTAATATCAGCACTGATAATCGGTTGACTCCTACAATAAATTATGTATCTTTACAATTATGTTTCTTGGGTAAATAAATATGGTAAAGTAAACAAATGTACACAAACACATGCATACATTATAAAATATATATATTAAAAAAAATCTAAATTATACAAAACATTTTAATTAAATATTTTAATACATATTTTTTATTAAAATTAAACAGTCATTTAAATAACTAAATTTATTATAAGGTTATTAAAAACTAATGAATTATATACACATTTTTTTAATAAATTACATTTTTCTTTTAATAAAAAAAAAATCCAAATTAACATTTTTATAAAAATGTTGAACATTTATTAATTATGAAACAATTTCAACAATTAAAATGCGATTTTATGAAATTGTCCTATATTTCTTTGATTAATTTTATAAACATATTTCTTACAAAACTTAATTTCTAAAATCTAAATTGTATTATATAATTATTTAAAAACAAAAAAATATTTAATATTTATATAAAATTTCTTAAATTAAACAGATAGTTATAAACAGATAATTAT
>JAUCMT010000053.1:1416910-1431576 GCA_032357475.1 Enteromius thamalakanensis
TTCAATATAAAATGATATGTATGACTGTACAAATGCTGTCATTTGTTTACTATTGACTTCTATTGTGCTATCTCCGGCCGTACCTTCACAGGTCATCATGGGTCCGGGTTCAAATCCCTCCTGACAGGAACACTCGAAGCCTCCAGGAACGTTTGAGCACGTGCCGTTTCCGCAGGGGTTTCCGATCGAGCACTCGTCCGTATCTGACCATCAGAAGAGACCCGTTAATAACCCACATATTCATCATCTGCTCCATACTTCTCTTGTATTGTGTCTCAAACTAAGAGATCTGAACCGATAACCGATCGGAGGTTAACAGGGACTCTTTTAATCGCGTGGTTTTCTGCTGCACTCACCCACACAGTTGACGCCGGTGTAGTCCAGGTTGTATCCGAAGGGACACTCGCAGCGGAAAGAGCCATCCGTGTTGATGCACAGGCCATTCCCGCAGATGCCCGGGTTCTCCACGCACTCGTTCATGTCTGCGGACACACACGGGACGTTAGCACAGGGATTGTGGGAAGGAAACCAGCTTTAGCTGGCAGAGTTTAAGCGGTTTTCTCACCTTCACGTCCCTCGGGGCGCGGGACAGCCTCGTGACCGTAGGGACACAGTGTGTGGAACGCAGCTGCGCAGAAAAACAACACATAATTATGTTAAAAAAAAACATACAGAGACATGAAGGGTTCGATTTCTTGTAAGTGTGATTTTTAAATTACATATTATAATTTAAATTATATATTATATATAAAACACTTTTAAATAAAAAAGTTATTTATTAAGCAAATAAAACATTTTTATTGTAATTTAACTATTACTATTATACCTTAATTGTATAATTATTAATTAATTATTATTATATATAATTTTGTATAAACTAGCTTTTTAATATTACTATTTACTATTTATTTCATACAACTTATAATTATTTATTTTATATTAAATAATTATTTTACCTTTTTCCATTAAATAATCTAACATTAATACAATTACTAAAATGTAAATATTTTATTAAGTTTTTTTTTTTAAATTGTTGCATCTGGGAATCATTAATTATGCAAAACAACTGTATTAAATTATAAATCTTTTTTTTTATAAAATAGCCAAACTTAAACTGAATAAAATGTATTTAAATTACGATTTATAAATTATATAAAACATTATATAAAATTTATTTAGTTACATTTTCATTAAACTACTGTATTTAAAGAAAAAAAAAACATTACATTATTTTAAAATGATAAAATGATCCAAATAAAAATGTATACAAATAAAAACTATTTATTATTAAATAATGTTTAGTTACATTCTCACAAAACAAGTGAAATCAAATGGTCCAATTATATTAAAATAATTTAAAATGATTAATTAATTTTTTAAAAATGTATTATTAAATTATTTTTAGTTTTGCTTAAAATGAATGAGAAAAATATCAAAGTAATAATTGGACTGATGCATTAGTGAAGTGTGAAGTGTCCAGTCACCGTCGCTCTCTCTCGGGCACAGCTCGCAGGGGTCGCCCCATCCCTCGCCCGGCAGCAGGCTGCAGCAGCACTTGGCTTTGGTGGTGTTGAGTGGTTTGGGGACGGTGCATTTGCCCGCTTCGAAACGTGTGAAGCAGAAGCTCTCGCGAGTGTCTGACGACAAAAACACGCATTCATTCATGCGAGGAAAATGTCTCAATCATATACATGAAAACACCTTACATCATCTAATGCAATTGCAAAATTTATTCATTTTTCATTTATAGATTTACATGAACTGCAACAAATAAAGCACCTATTATTCTATTCTACTACTTAAACAGTAGGAAAGTGTGTGTGTCTCACCGAAGCAGCGCCGGCCGTTGTCGGAGAGCACAAACCCGGGCTGACAGAGGCACTGGAAGCTGCCCGGGGTGTTCTTACACGTGCCGAACTGACAGATGTTGGGCTCCACGTTACACTCGTTGATATCTGTGCGGGACGGTACGGGTCAGAGCGGCTCACAGGGTGTGTGTGTGTGTGTGTGTGTGCGACTCTTACCCACACACTTGTCGTTCTGCACCTCGTATCCTGGCGGACAGATGCAGCGGAACGAGCCGTCCAGATTCTGACAGGTCCCCGGCTGACAGGCGCCCGGCAGCGTCACGCACTCGTTAATATCTGACACACACACACACACATTAGTCCTGCACAGCACAATACGTGATGATCAGAGCAACTACAGCAAAGATAATGGTCGGAAAACGTCTTTACGTTATTAAAAACAGCCGCTTTTTAGCCGCTTTTTGTTTTTATAGTACAAAAAAACAAAAAGAAATTGTGGTTAAATAAACAAATACATTATATAAAATATAGCCGTCATAAATATATATTTTTTATATAATTCTCGCTGAATTACAATTAACAAATCACTATATTTCATCCTAATTAACTGTAAAATACTTGTATTAATACTCATAAAAATTAAAAATAAAATACTTATTTAAAAAAAATTATATATATATATATTTTATTTATAAATTAGGTAAGATGCCATACTTGATCTAGAATCTACATAATATTTATAAATGAAAATGTAATACATAAAAAATATAATTAATTTACAAATATAAAAAACTATATTTAAAATGTGTATATCTTATTTATAAATATTTTATGTAAGTAAAACTAATAAAACACCCTACTTTCTGCAAACAAATGCATTATTTTTAACCATTTATTTTTAATTTACATGCGATTATGTGAAAATGTGATATTTGTAAATGCAAAACAAAACGTGGGATTTTTATTTTAAAATAAAGAGTTTGCTCACGCTTTCTTCATCAACACGTGTTAAAATGATGTGAAGTTACAAAGGATGTGTTTCTGAAATAATCGAGTTTCCTCTTGAAAGGTTTCAGGGCTCTCTGTACAGTAAGAGTCTCACCGACGCAGTTCTTGCCGTCCGGAGTTAGGTTATATCCGTCCAGACACAGACACCTGAAGGAGCCCAAGCTGTTGATGCACTGGCCGTTCCTGCACACCTGACTGGCGTGAACACTGCACTCGTCGATATCTGAACACACACACACACTCCTCGTCATGAACTGGGATAATCATAGTCAGCAATGACTGCTAAAATGCTGATTAAATGCATTTCTTTGCGATATTATATGGTTGACATCTATTCACGGAGTTTTAATGGTTAAAATATTCATACAGACACGTATAAGGTCACATAACAGCCGGAAGCTGTAGCAGTAGTAATGTCAGGGCTTCGTTGTTTTCTCACCCATGCAGTCGTTGTTGTGCGTGAGCTCGAAGCCGGGGAAGCACAGGCAGTTGTAGGAGCCCACGGTGTTTTTACAGGTACCGTTTCCACACGGCTGCCGCTCGCACTCGTCGATATCTGCCAGAGACAGTGAGATTCAGACACGACTCGGAGCCGAGGTGACCTGAAGAGGACAGCGCGAGGACACTCACCCATGCACATGGTCTGGTCCGGCGTGGTCTTGAAGCCGTTGTGGCACAGACAGCGGAAGCTGCCCTGAGTGTCGATGCACTCGCCGTGACTGCAGACGTTTGGGATCTCCTGACACTCGTTACGGTCTGACCGAACACACAACAACAACAACAGTTACAGCCTGCTCTTTACGGCCACAAAATCATCGGGAACTTTATCGACACATAAAAAAACACAATAATAAATCTAATTAAAAACATAGTGATAAATTAGTAGTAAAAGTGTCATTACATAAAATTAAATAAAAACAACGTAACATTAAAAATTTAGCTGTCATTAGGCGTGTCATTCAAACTCCATTTGCATAAAATAACATTTATTTTATTTATTATTAGACATCCTAAGTTGTTTTTTGTTGTGGCATTCAAATTCAGTGTAAATAAAAAGTAAATAAAATAAAATAAAAAGTCATTTTTAAAAATCGATAACTTAGGAAGAAGTTTTTGAAGATATGGCGTTAAAAAGAAGGGTTTATGTAAATCAAATTTTTATTAATTTGTAAGTCACTTTAAATAAAAACATCAGCTTTAATGTAAATGTAAATAATACAACCAAAACAATCTTAATTATATAAACAGCACAGATGTTTGTTAATCTGGCGCATTTTATAATGAACACCATTTGCATAAAGAGCAAAAACATCATACCGCCAGATATTGTGCCTGATAAAATTGCGCAAGTGGTTTCGCGCAAAAAACATAATTCGCAAAAAAATTTATTTTGCCTGAATTTGAATGCCACCAAACTAATGCATATGATTCGGAGTAAAAAAAAAAAAAATTTTATTTTTAAAAATTTTATTTAATTGTATTTAGTAAATTTTAGCTAAATCTCACCGACGCAGGCCCCGGTGGGCGACAGCTTGAACCCGGCCGAACACTCGCAGCGGTAGCTGCCGGGGATGTTGATGCAGTTGGCGTTTCTCTGGCACAGGTTGTCGCCGCTGTTGCACTCGTCGATATCTGTAACGAACAGACGGCGTGAGTCACGAGATACGACAGCGATCTTCAGTACAGAGGCTTTGGTGCGACGCTACCTTCGCAGATGAGCAGGATGTTGTTGTAGCTGAAGCCCATCGGACACTCGCAGCGGAAACTGCCGATCTGGTTGATGCAGACGCCGTTCGCGCAGATTCCTGGGATCTCGCGACACTCGTCAATATCTGAGGGAGATAAAAGTCAATAAATTTATTTATAAAACGGATAGTTCTGTCCGTGATCCCGAATGGTTCGAAGCTGTTGTAAAATACTCTACAAACATACACCTTTGTTTACGTTTGGACTACATTGATTGTTTTTTATTGATATCATTACATATTGTTTGAGCTTTTATTTAGTAAAACTTTACTACAGTTTATTTTCTGAGGGGAGTCAAATTTATTTATAAAACAGAAAGGTCCTTGATGCTGATTGGTTGAGACGTGTTCAAAGCTTTTGTTAAATCTTACTATGTTTCCGAAAGAACCGTTTTATAAAAGCAATAATCCCCGGGAAGCCGTGGATTACAGTTAATTTATAACAGCTCCATGTTGTACCTAACACCGCCGCTTGGCAGTTATAAATTCACTGTAAACCATGGCTTTTTGAGGCATATCGCTTTACTATATAGCACCTTTCACAGACAAGAGTCACAAAGTACTTCACAAAAACCAAATACAATACAAATACCATAACAGCCATATTATCAATTGAAAGTTTGTCCATAAATGTGTGCTTTTAAACATCCTACAGAACCCATAGCTCTCAGTGTTAAAGGAAGCGGGTTCCTGAGCTTTTCGTTTGAAAGCACAGATCCTGTGTTGATGACGTTTGATGTTTGGGGGGGACTTACCGATAGGTTTTCCAGTGTGAATGTCGATGATGAACCCGGGAGCCTGGTTTCCACACAGCAGCTGATACTCGGCTACAGGAGACACAATAAACACACATCAGGGAGGATATAAAGTATATACAGTATATGAATATATATTACCTATATTCTATTTATATTTATAACCAAATTCTTTATATTTATATGATTTATTTTTATCCATTGCACTGGACAATTTGCTAACTAAACTTAACCTAACTTAACTTAACCTAACTTAACCTAACTTAACCTAACTTAACTTAACTTAACTTAACTTAACCTAACTTAACTTAACTTAACTTAACTTAACCTAACTTAACTTAACTTAACTTAACCTAACTTAACCTAACTTAACCTAACTTAACCTAACTTAACTTAACTTAACCTAACTTAACTTAACTTAACTTAACTTAACTTAACTTAACTTAACTTAACCTAACCTAACCTAACCTAACCTAACCTAACCTAACTTAACTTAACTTAACTTAACTTAACTTAACTTAACTTAACTTAACTTAAACTAAACTGTAAGCTAAACAATGCACCATCAGAAACCAAGGCCCAAGTTTGTTAAATTATTTCTTGTTTATGTTATGCAATGCAATGTCTGTGTATTTAGACATTTGTTGCAAGCTCTCATCATGTGTTTGGACACTCACAGGTGGCCGGTGTGGGACAGGCCTCGCAGGGTCTGTTCCAGGCTCTGCCCACATTATAAGCGCAGCAGCACATCTTCTTGGTCATGTTGAAGGAGAGCTCGTTCTCACAGGTGTCATTGAAGTTGCGGTAGCACACGCTCTTCCTCATGTCTGTGAAGCAGAAAGACGTGGATGAGCTCAGGAAGCTGAGATTCAGTCGAAATGGCTCTCCGGGCGGCTCTTACCCATGCAGTTGTTTCCTCCGTTCACCTGCATGTACTCGGGCGGACAGACGCAGGTGTAGTTTCCCAGCGTGTTGTAGCAGGTTCCTGGACCGCAGATGCCGATGTGTGCTGTACATTCATCGATATCTGAGAGAACCATCAGAAAATAAATCAGCATTCAGACACTCCATCGACTCCAACTTTTGCTTCTCCCTTTATAGATGTGTGCAGAAAATCTTTAGTACAGTTATAAAAATTAAATAACATAAATTAATTAAAGAAGTTATATAGTGTTAATAATTTCAGTAAATTACTAAAATCATTTAAAAAAAAATACATTAATGAACATCCAATTAAAGTTGAATAAAAGTAATGCATTTCAATAAAGTAAAAGATTTAAATAAAAATTGCATTGAAATGTTATAAATATAAAATTATGTATTTTAAATTAATTTAAATTTAGTTTTATTAAATAAATATAATAGGAAATAATATAAATGTAATAAAAAGTACTTTAATAAAAGTACTATTACGTTTATTAAAGTGCTACTCAAATTAGTAAATAAAACGTAAGACTTTATTTATTTAAAATGATAGTAATTAAAACAGTTGCAGATAAAATTAAATTAAATTATTTAAATAGTACTATAAAGTTCTCATATAAAGAAACATAAATTCATAAAAATAAATTAATGTTACAAAAAGTTTGTTTAATAAATTAAAAAAAGTATATTTAACTTCAGTATAAACATTTTATATTAATTAAAAGTAAATTCCACATTAAAATCATTAAATATGAATCTACAATGAAATGAATAAATTTTATTTAATTAAAAGCACACAATGATGATTTTTAAAAAATAATTCATAACTAAATGTACATTTTATTTAAATTAATTTCATTATTTGAATATTGGCATACATTTTGTACACAATTATATTAAAATTAAAGTACAATTTAATGGAAATTGAATTATTTCATGTAAATTACAAAAATAAAATTTCAAATGCTCACCTAATAATTCTATAAATGCAAATTTGATAAAAAATATTTAAATCTATTAAACATTTAATATAAATATTAAATTGTTTCATTAAATTTTAATTATTGTTTTATTCATATTTCAAAGTTATATTTATTGAAAGTAAATAAATGAATGGGATTTAGTAAATTAATTCAGTTTTAATTGTTACTAAGTTACTGAATAAAATGAGTAAAAAGTAAAAACTCTCTGAGCTCTGTGGCTGCTGTCGGCCGGACCTTCGCAGATGCGTGTCTCCTCGTTGAGGTAGTATCCGGCGGGACACTCGCACTGGAAGCTGCCGAAGGTGTTGACGCAGTTTCCCCCCTGACACAGACCGGGGAGCTCCTGGCACTCATCGATGTCTGCGAGCGCGACAGAGAGAGATTAGTAATGTAGGCGGCGTTAGACTCTCAGACCGCAGGCGTTGAGCTGTTGATCCGCTCTTACCCTCCAAGATGACGGTGATGGGATTGGGCCGGAAACCCTCTCCTCCGGGACACAGCGTCTTGTACTCGGCTGTGAGGAGACACACAGTTCATCATCAGTACACTCAGTCTGAGCTCCAGGCAGAATGAGTGTGTAACGTTTTTAATTGGCTGATTCTTGAACCGATATGTAGGGAGTGGAGTGAGTGACAGCTGTTGTAATGATGAAATATATGCTCAATTTATTGTTAGATGACAACAATATGAGACAAACATTTGGGGAATTCAATATTTAGGAGGTTTTACTACAGCTCAGGTACTGATATACTGATATATTTACTGATATATCTATCTCTTACTTGTATTTTTGTTACATATTACAAGAAACTAAAATAAGATTTAAATAAGTGGGAATAATAATAATAATAAATGTATACATTATTAAAAATATATGGCCTGATTGGAAACAAACTAAACATTTACTGATATATCGGTCTCTTACTTGTATTTTTGTTACATATTACAAGAAACCTAAATAAGATTTAAATAAGTGGGAATAATAAAAATAATAAATGTATACATTATTAAAAATATATGGCCTGATTGGAAAAAAAACTAAACATTTACTGATATATCGGTCTCTTACTTGTATTTATGTTACATATTACAAGAAACTAAAAAAAGATTTAAATAAGTGGGAATAATAATATTAATAATAATAATAATAAATGTATATATTATTAAAAATATATGGCCTGATTGAAAAAAAAACTAAATATTTACTGACATATTGGTCTCTTACTTGTATTTTTGTTACATATTACAAGAAACTACAATAAGATTTAAATAAGTGGGAATAATAATAATAATAATAATAAATGTATACATTATTAAAAATATATGGCCTGATTGGAAAAAAACTAAATATTTACTGATATATCGGTCTCTTACTTGTATTTTTGTTACATATTACAAGAAACTAAATTAAGACTGAAATAAGTTGGAATAAAAATAATAATAACAACAACACGTATAAACATGTATTTGCTAATGGGAAAATAGCTAAATATTTACCAATATATTGGTGTCTTATTTGTATTTTTGCACACTTTACAAGAAACTAAAATAAGAATCAAATAAGTGCCAATAATAATAATATATTAATTTATCGGTTGAGGGAAAAATAGCATTTACCGATATATCTGCCTCTTACGGATATTTTTTGGCCCACATTATGATACACTAAAATAAGTAAATAAAGAATAATTATTGTATACAGTATTAAAAAATAGGCTAATGAAAAAATATCTAAATATTTACTTGTATATCTGTCTCTTACTTGTATTTTTGATACAAATGACACAAAACTAAAATAATAATTTAATTTACATATAGCTTTGTAAATATTGATATAGCTCTGTATCAATATTTAGTAAATCATCCAAATGATCACAGCTGCATATTTTTAAATATGTTTAAATTAAAACTGAAGTCAATACCGCATGAACTAATTTCAACTATTTGTGACGATTTTTGATATTGCGATTCAAAAATTCATCTTTCCACTGATGTAAGGTTTATATCTCAAAATACTGAGAAAATGGTCTTTAAAGTTGTCCAAATTAAGTTCTTAGCAATGCATATTAATAATCAAAAATGAAGTTTTGATATATTTGCGATAGGAAATTTACAAAATCTCTACATGGTACATAATCCTTACTTCACATCCTAATGATTTTTAATCATTATGCATAAAAGAAAAATGTATAATTTTGACCCATACAATGTATTGTTGGCTATTGCTACATGTATACCTCCACTACTTATGACTGACATTTTAGCATTTTCTTTGTAAATAATTTGCATATGTCTATATAATCATTCAGCTAGGTATTTGCTGTCCAGATTGATTCGTGGTCACTGGGAACAGTGCTGGAGTGTTGTTCGTACTGGAGTTGATGGGCGGGCAGAGTTCGCAGGGGTTCCCCCAGGCTCCGCCCAGCGAGCAGCAGCAGGAGGCGCGGGTCACGCCCACTCCGATCTCAGCGCTGCAGGAGATGCCTCCGTCGCCACGGTCCAGCGTATCCAGGAAGCAGTTCCCCACGCGTGTGTCTGACGGAGAACGGAGACAAGCCGTGTTAGCGTTACAGTGAAGGCCGTGTATGTGTTAGAGCGAAGCGGGACGGCCCGTACCCACACAGCCCACGCCCGACGGGTTCAGCTCGAAGTCTGGCGGACAGTTGCACAGGTAGCTGCCGGGCAGATTCACACACACGCCATTGATGCAGTTCACAGGGTCGAAGCACTCGTTAATATCTGTCAGAAACAACACACAGTCCTGATGAGATGAACAGGCCTTTAACAGTTATTCACAATTTTATACTGGAAACTTCATAAACTTTATAAAAAAAACAACAAATTTATAAAATGTATAAACATTGTTGCTAAACATTATAATTCCATAAATGTGTCATTATTAAATAGATGTGTATAAATGTTTGTGTGTATATATATATATATATAAAAATCCCTGTATTATTATAAATTAAATTATACATTTAAATATTGAAAAAAAAATGTATTAGACAAGGTTGTATTTAAAATAAAATTACACAGAATAGTTCATTAAAAAAGTTACTATACATTGAAACTAAATGTAAAATTGATTCATGAAAATATATTTAATTATTCTACTTAAAGTTAAACTAATAAAATTCATCTTAGAAATAAAATAAATTGTTCTTTTATAGATGTTTGCTGAAACTAATGCATTTGCATGTCGTTATTAAAATGACTAAATAATGTCAAATTAATTAAAAGTTATATAGTTATATATTTAAAAGAAAATAACATTTTGTATTCCTTTTTTTACTGGTTGCTTAAAATCCAATGTAATTATTGTATTTAATAATTTTATTTAAAATAAAACTCAACTATTAAAATAAATTCGTAATAAATCAAAATGAAATAAATATTGCTAAAATTGCTAAAAATAAAAAATGCGATTTGTTATTATGTAATAAAATAGTAAATCGCTTCAACAAATAAAAGTTAATCAGTGTAAAATTTAATAAATGTAAAATTTATTAAACGAGAATGAATCTAAAGTGATTTAACTACAAATAGTAAATTACACACAAATAAACATTTATAGAATAAATCAAAAATTACATATTTGATTAAATTCTTTCTATCTTTCACAATAATTATAAAATACATGTTGAATATAAAATTATGTAATTTAACTATTTATTTATTTGAAAGTAAACTATAACAAATTCATTAAAAAATACAAGGCTATGCTCACACAGTGCCTCTTGTCAGTGTTTGCTGAACTGAACACAGGATGCCATGATTCAGGTGTGTGTGTGTGTGTGTGTGTCACCTGTGCAGTTTCCTCCGCTGCGGTCCAGCTCGTAGCCGTAGTCGCAGACGCAGCGAAACATTCCCGGCAGGTTCTGACACGATCCGAACACGCAGATGTTCTGGAAGTTACACTCGTCGATGTCTGTCGGACGACACACACACAGCAGATCGAGTGAGTGTGTGTTATTTTAAAACTGTGTGTGTGTCACTGTGTGTGTGTTTACCCTGGCAGGCCTTGCTGTCTTCAGTCGGGGTGAAGCCCATCTCACACTCGCAGCGATATCCTCCCGGTGCGTTCAGACACTGACCGTTCTCACACAGATTCACGTTATCAGCACACTCGTCCATGTCTGCAGAGAAACACACAAACCACCAACAACCCTGCCGTTTATATCATGTTAAAAAATAAATAAAATAAATAAATAAATAAATATATATACATAAAATCACAAGGAACCCTAACCCAAACATTAAAATAAAATATAAAAAATATAAAAAAATAAATAAATTAAAATAAAATTATAATCATATTTATGTTTAAGATTACTGTACAATAAATTAATGTAAAATTTTGTTTACATTTAAATTACTTTATAAGTAAATTATTTGTATTATTTAATTTACAGTTAAAAATAAGTTACACCAATAATAAGACAAAATTACTGTATTATAAAATTAATATAACATTTAGTTCAATTTTGTTTACGTTCAGTTAAGTTATCATTTTATTATTTAATATACATGATTAAGAAATAAGTTACATAAACCCAAATAATCAGACAAAATAGTTACTGTAAAATACAATTAATATAAAATGTAATTAAGTTCTCATTTACGGTAAGAAAAGTTTATCAGTAAAGATTATTTTATTATTTTATTAAAATGTCAAATTAAAAATGAATTCCACAAACTAACAAACAGAATAACTTCATAAAACCAAGGCTATTAAAGGTTGGGTTAAAGAATGTTTTGCGTGATACCGGAGCAGGTGAATCCGTCGCCGTTGAAGCCCTCTTTACAGGAGCAGCGGTACGATCCCGGCGTGTTCATGCACTCAGCGTTGGGGTTACAGTTGTGTTCCTCCGTCACACACTCGTCCACATCTGCAGAGACACACAAACAGCTTTAAAGCACATTCAGCACTCTAACGCTAACCCGAGGCTCGTCACTCACCCACACACTTGATCCCGTCGCCCTCCCAGCCGTCACGGCAGCGGCACTTGAAGCTCCCCGGGACGTTGACGCAGGAGGCATGCATGTCGCAGTTATGAGCCCCGATCTCGCACTCGTCGATATCTGATGTAAAACAAACACTTTAGAGGAGGTTTGAGGCCAGACTGGGTTCTAGAGGAGTTACTATGTTACCTGTGCATCCGGTGGAGCCCTTCTTGACGAAGTATCCCAGCTGACAGTGGCAGATGAACGAGCCTTTGGTGTTTTCACAGTCGCCGTGCAGACAGATGTTGGGATTCAGATCGCATTCGTTGACATCTGGATGATCGCAATATGAGCACATAAACACATAAAAGAAGCATTACATCAGAACCTCAGGAGAAAAAAGCTGGACATAAACAAATGAATGTAATAAAATCAAATCAAAATCCTTTGATTAAAATTAATTAAGGTAATGTTGGATAATACATTATTATTTAAAATAATAATTGTATTATTTAAAATTAAACAACATAATAAAGATAAATAATTATGCTACACTATTAAGGTTACTTTATTAAATAAGACAAATAAATAAGTTAAAAGTAAATTGTTTCTTTGTAAATTAAAAGAAATATAAAAAAGGAAGTGGCAAACACAAATAAAAAATAAAATGGCAAAACATAATTTGAATTAATTCATAAAAATTACAGTAAACATTGAAATTATTTAATTAAAAGTAAATAAAATAATACATTTATTTAAATAATGTTACTACATATTCAAATTAAATCATTATTAAATTTTTTTAGTTAATAAATTACAATAAAGGTGAAAAAGAAATGATACAAGCAATATAAAAAGGATTTTAAAAAAGGCAAACAAATTGAATAATTAATTACAAATAAATTATGAAATAAATCAAGGTAACTAAACATTTATTTAAATATTTAATGTAAAGTAAATAATTATTATTTTGTATGTAAAAGTTAAACAACAAACAAAAACTAATAAAAAAGGCTACTTTCCCTAAAATGTAATCATATAAACTTTAATTCCAAGTTAAGCATTACTATTTTTATTATTTATTTAAAAGTAAACTAAAATCAAATGAATCAATATTAATAACAATTTTTTAGACATATTAGACATTTTATTATTAAATTACACACATAAAAAATTTTAATAAATCAAGGTTACTAAAATGAATATACATAAAATGATTGATTATTGTACTTGTACGTTATTTTTGTCTGAGCATGTGTGAACTCAGGTTAGTCTCACCGATGCAGGTGCGCATGTCCATGGAGGCCATGAAGCCGTCATAGCAGAGGCAGCGATATTCTCCAGGGATGTTCGTACACTGGCCACCGTCACAGATGTCCGGCGTGTCCTCACACTCGTCGATGTCTACGGGAAGAGATGAGGCTTAGTGTGTGTGTGTGTGTGGGTTAGAACTGCACATTTAGAGCTGCACGGAAATAATGTGTGACAAAATATGAACTCTATTTAAAAGAATTAAAATTGAAATAATTATTAAACATATTAATGTGTGTAACCCTGGACCACAAAACCAGCTAAGGTATAATTGTAGGAACAGCCAACAATACACTGAATGGGTCAAAATGATAAACTTTCCTTTCATGCCCAAAAACATTAGTATATAAAGTAAAGATCATGCCTCATGAAAATATTTAGTAAATTTCCTACCATTAATATATCAAAATGCAATTTCTAATTTATTAAATTCCAAAAACGTACCCTTTTGACTGTTTTTTGATCCAGAGTCACATATAGGCCTAATATGTGTATTTAAAATATAGTAATATATTTAATTCACCAATTGTTAGTATTAAAATGATGAAAAAGTGGTTGAATGAATGATTCAACGACTCACTCATAAATACTTCACTAGTTTACTTGACGAATCAGTGTTTTTTGAACAAATCTCTTGAATGAATGACTCAATGACAAACACGTTTTAACGGTCACATGTCATCACCTAGTGGTGAAACGATGCAATTGACACAAACATTATTTGAAGAGCAGGGTAGCTTAAATAAAATGATTCACCCAATCTTGATCGCAGCCATAGACATCAATGTTTAAATACAACTACTATATAAACTTTCATTTCATTTTTCTATTGCGTGGGTGTTGGAATCAAGATCAGCTCTAGTGTGTGTGTGTGTGTGTGTTACCTGCGCAGGTCCTGAGGTCAGGCATGAGCGCGTAACCTTCGCTGCAGCTGCATTCGTAACTTCCCTCCGAGTTCGTGCAGTGAGTATCGCAGCCTCCATTCATGATGGTGCACTCGTCGATGTCTGTTAAAGAGAAGATGCACTTTCTTACTAATGAACTTATTACTAAAGTAATATATAGTAAATACTATATTTACTATAGTAAAGTGTATTATACTGTATATACTAGGGCTGTGCAATATGGACGAAATAATCATATTGCGATTTTTTGAACTAATATTGCGATTGCGATTTTATTAGC
>JAUCMT010000053.1:1442381-1453530 GCA_032357475.1 Enteromius thamalakanensis
TTCTTGGTAGATGAGCATGATCAAACACATATTGTGGAGTGGAATTTGGGTCGAGGCAAACTATAGATTCTTACAGCGCTATTACGAAAGTCCATTTTGATTTCACGTCAACTTTCGAACATTCTCCCATGGCATCATTGGCAACCATTTTGTGATGTAAAAAAACATGCGGGCTGCCCACATTCTCCATCACAGCGGAATCCATATGTACAGTAAAGGTTTGCCGTTAATCCACACAGGTTTCTGGAAACACACAAAGGCCACGTCAACGCGTCATCCAGGGCCGATATCTCACGTTTCTTTATTTGCACCCGGGGATCTGACAGATCACGGGGTTACAAGAGACGTATGGGGTGGCGGGAGTGAGAAACTCAAGACGGTGTGTAAAAAAGGGAAGGGAGTGGGAGAGAAATGGACAGTGAAGAGAAAAGGCTGAGGTGACGCCAGAGTCAACAGTGCCTCTGCCTCACTGTACTGGAATGTTAGCAGGAGGAAATAGCATCCATGTGACTCTGTTTTCACCGTTGTCCTCTGGCGACTGATCCCTCGAGACCAGATGAGACTGAGCGAGACCTGTTCGCCAAAGAAACCAACAAACCTTCTCCACAACCAAACTGAAGTCTCAAACTAAAGAAAGACTAGTCAGTTTGGATCGCATTTTTAAAGGCAATGTGCAGAGGTAAATGAAATACATTTATATTTGCCAGTGCATTCATGAAATCACCAAACACATGTCAAGATACTTGTAAAACGTAATATTTTTCGTATTGCCAATTTACAAGGAAATTTGTTTCCCAAAACGTTTTGATAAAAAAATTACGAAATTCTCTTATTTGAAGCATCAATAATTGTAAGAAGATGAACATTAACTTAAAATAAATAAATGCTGTAGTATTGTTCAAGTTGTTCAAGTTAACTAATGAACCTTATTGTAAATAATTTTCCATGTAAATGATTTGTGAAACCACAATTGGTTTTTACAAACATTTTTCGTAATGCCAATTTATGAAGAAATTTGTTCTGTGTTTTCCAAAATGTGTTGATGAAAGCTTACAAAATTCAAATTGATCTAATTGTAAGATAAACATGAATATGGCAACTTTCACCTGAACATTTTTCATTTGTACAAAGTTTTATTTGTTTGTAAATTGTTGCATTCATTAAATCAACCAAATAAATTACTAGGTAAATTATTTTCTAAACAACAGTTGGTTTTACAAACATTTTTCGTAATGCCAATTTATGCAGGAATTTGTTCTCCATGAATGTTTTGACGAACGATTATAAAAACAAATTGTATTTTTGTCTTATTAAAAACAACAATCATAATATTATGAACATCAATCTGACATCTTTACCCCAAATATTTTCATTTTCTCACAGATTTATTTTGTTAAGCAACCCCCAACAAACTCCAGGTAAAAATGTGTGCATTTTTTTCTTACAAATAAACACGTAGAAGTAATATATCTGCTTGTGTTTCCCAGAATGTTTTGATGAAAGATTATTACAACAAACTTTTTATTTATTTACTTTTTGTAAAACAACAATCATTGTAAGACGACTGTGAGTATGGCCTCTTTTATCCAAGGGATGTCAAACCACACAGTTTTTAATCAGTTCATAACGCAAGCATGTCCTTCAGCAAAATTTGATTTTTTTCGCGTCAGTGTTGTTCTGAAATGCACTGAACCGCGCAACACCTGGCTGAGGTTTCATGACAGCTGCTTCACAAACAAGTTTCTAAAAAAGTTTTACAGCCCAATACTATAAGACAACATTCATAATTTCTTACAATTAAATTCTTAGGATTAAATTCTTATAAACTCATGATTAAAGGTTTGTTTTATAATGCAATCTTTAAAATTTTCTTATAATGAAATTCTTATTAAATCTTTTTAGGATGAACCCAATTGTTCTACAAAGTTCTTATAATGTCACCGAAGAACCTTTTGCAGTCTTTTCGCTAAAATTGACTTTTAGCAAAAAATATGTCGCTATCTCATCCAGGTTTATTTGCATTGTGAAAACAACAGTTCTGTCTTGTTTACAGATGAGCGTACAGGCTTATATACACACTTGCCCAGGCTTGAAGGGGTTGACCCAACACAAGTTCATCCCATGAGTCATACAAGCAATATGATGCACGGCTCAGATGCGACCCAGGATTATAAGGTCATGAGATCATACGTAGGCGTGCATGTGTGTGTGGATGAAAGAGTCTCACCGACACATCTGGAGCCGTCTGCGCTGGTAATGTATCCCCTCGGACAGGTGCACACGTAGCTTCCGGCGGTGTTGGTACATTCCCCGCCATCACACACTCCGGATATGGTTGTGCATTCGTCAATATCTAAAATACAACACAATGATCGATTTCCCGGAATTGTTAAACATTTCAAGATGCTGATGTTATAGAAACTGTAGTTGAAACCAAACAGAAAGAACGTTTTTAGGAGAAACATCTAAGACGCAACTCTCATTAGATTCAAACATTAAAGAACTTATGACATCATACTTATCAAAAATGAACATTTAAGTTCTTCTAATTCCATTAAAATTTGTAGAACTTAGAAGAAACTTTATACCTTCTTAATTCATAGGAGAACCTTTTATGATGTTGTAAGAACTTGAATTTTTTATTAATTTAAACTAAATTTTAAAAGGTTTATTAATGACATCATAAGAACTTTTTTTTTAAACTTAAAAAATGTTCCATTAAAAATGATCATATAAAAAGTTTAATGGCATAACAAGAACTTTTTGAAGTTTTCTTCAATGGCATTGAACTTAGAGACTGTAATTTAATTTAAGAACCTGTTTATCACATCATAAGAACCTTAAGTTCCTTAGATTAACTTTATGTTCTTATGATATCACAATGTTATTCTATGATTTAAGATCATAAAAAAAGATCCATAAATACTAAATTTTTTAGATTCATATGATGTCACAAAAATGTTCTTTGACATAAGAACTTTGGAAGGTTCTTTTGTAGCATCGTAAGAACTTATAAAGGCTCTTCTATGACATTGCAAGAAGTTTTATGATGGAATAGATGATCTGAACTAATCCTGATTTGAATAACTATAATATAGTGTTACAAATCTCCAAAGAAGCATATCTTCTCATCTCAGTAAGGCATTTCAAGATGCTAATGTAAAAGAAATGTCATTCTTTTAGGGGAAACATCTACTCTCATTGGATTCTACAATGAAAATAAAGAAATCTCATTTGTGCTTTCAAACTGCATCTTGGCTACATGCTAACGCACGGGCACAAACTCCAAAACGAAACTCGACAGATGGTTAAGTGATTTCTTGGTTTTTATTGAATGTCGTTCTTATATTTATACACATGTGCAATTTAGTCAAATTATATGCGAACGCAGTGTGTCGGGTTTGTCGCATGAGATTGAGGCGGGATGTGGCAAGAGCATGATGAGCGATTACGTGTTTGATGTGTGTGTGGAAACCGGGAGTCACGGTGTCCCACAGCAGCTGAAATAGGCCCTGCCGAAGTCATAAAAACCTCGGCAAAACAAACCCGCTCGTCAGCAGAGCCCCAGAAGCAGGACTAGACTTTACTCAGGGCGGAATGACCGCTGGAGTGTGTGTTTGCATCCTCATGTTAGGAGGAGAACACTTCTTTGGGTTTTTGCATTGCAGATACAGTTCTTTCTCACCGAATGGTTATTTTTAGTTCTTCTATGACACAATTTAAAAACGTTCTTTTAAAGGTCATTGCAGACTGAGTCTAAAAATCATGTCAGAAATTTTCTCACGTAAAAAAAATTGAAGTACTTCAATTCTTATGATATCAAAGTTCTTCTAAGTTCTCATTTTGTCACTGAAGAACCTTTTCAATTTCTTATAAAGACATTAAAGAACCTTTTTGATAAAAAATAAAAAGGTTCTCATGACTAAAGAACTTAAAAAGGTTCTTCTTGACGAATAACACCATTTTAGAACTTTTCAGAAATAAACAAATTCTTTTGATTCCATTAAAGTTCTTTGTAAGGTTTTCTACAACACTGCAAGAACTTATAACACCCTTTATAACTTCTTAATTCATTGGAGAACCTTTTATGATGTTGTTAGAACTTACATTTTTTATCAATTTAAAAATTTTCAACATTCCATTTTGAGGTTCATCACAAAAAGTGACATACAGTAAGAACTTTGGAAGGTTCTTTTACAGAATCATAAGAACTTAAAAACGTTCTTCTATGACATAGCAATACATTTTCTCATGATGGAATGAATCTAAACTGATCCTGATCTAAATAACTATAATATAATGTTACAAATGTCTTCTCATCTCAGGAACTCACGACAAATCAAGGACCCTAAATCACTAAACATAAGGAGTTCTGCTTAACCCAAAGTCCTGCAGGAAACCTTTCTAGTGTTCTAGAGCTACTTTCCATTCTTCTGTAGGTCTCCTCACCACCTCTTGAGAGTCAGAAAGTGCCCAGTAAGCAGTGTGAGGTACGCCTCATGCTGTACCTCCTCGCCTGGGGCAAGACTTTTTCCATCGCACCATTGTCTTGTAATTAAGCGCCCCTCCTCGCCCCACAGAACTACCACCTGGGATTTTTTCCACCCTCCACACAGCTTCAAAGAAAACAGAGCAGCACTTTTCCAGCAAACTCCAGCCATTCAGACCCGAGTGTCTAATTTACAGACGTTTCTCTCTCGCGTACGCGTTCTTGAGGAAAAAGGCTGCTTAGGTTAAGCCTGCAGACAGAGGTCTGCTTCGTCTCCAAACCTTCATTTTAGTCATGGCCTTGTCATTCAGGGTCAAAATGTGATTTGGAGTTAAACTAATAACCTCAAGTGTTGGGATTCCCTCCATCTGGCTTACTGGGAATGTGTCGAATCCTATTGGTTTACATGCTTAACTTTTAAAGTTTCTTGCTTCCCAAATGCATCTATGAGAAAATGAATGCGTGTCTGAATTTTTACAGCTCTGTACTCTTCCAGTATATTAACAACTCATTAGTATTACTACTCAGGAAATTTATGACAAACATCTGAGACAAAATAGATACTCGAATGAAACACAAATCAAGTTAATGGAGCCATGATAAAAACAACCTCTGAGTAATGCCATTTACTTCAGGTAGGACTCATTTTATTAAAATACTGCCTGGAAAAGCAAAACGCAAGCTGTAATCAATGGCAAGTGTAAAATAAAATATAATATTTTAATCCACCAGCGCAGTAGTGTCAACTAAAATTATATAATAAAAATTTATTTAATTTAAAATAAATCAAAAATACTAAAATTCCAATAAATTAAATATTTATTTTATATTATCTGAAATAAAATGATAAATTAGTAGATGGAATTATTACTTAAATAAGAAATGCTGCTTTTATTATTAAGTGAAATAAAATAAGTTCAGGTGCTAATTAAGAAAACTAGTAAAAATAATTAAAATATATAGATTTATATTAAAATATATAGATTTATATATTAAAACAGAATAATTATGGAATTAAACTCAAACAGAATTAAACAAAAAAAGAAGAAATCAATAAAATGACAAGCACATAATATTTATAAACACTTTAAAAATCCTGGTTGTTAATTAATTTGAATACAATAAAATTAAATATTTGTACCTATAAAATATATTCACAAATATTTACAAGAAGGAAAACTTGTGTACTGAACACATTTATTCTTCCTTTATTTGTTAATACTGTCCATTTTCTATATTTGCACTATTGTTAATTCACTTGCATTTCTGCGGCAGCATTGTTATGCCAAAACAGCGCACTAAATTGAAATATAATGCTGTGGTAGATAAGAAATAACCTCACCCATCTGGTAAATAATAGCTGTGATCCACTATCTCTCTCTCTTTATCTCTCTATTAAGGTTTTATCTAAATCCTTCTAAAGGGCAGGCTTGGATCCAAGAACTGCAGACCCCCGCTTTACAAAACGCCTGTTTGTTTTCACTCGGCATTGTTTAAATTCCACCCAAACAGCACTGTCTAATGTTAAAGATGGACCCCAAGAGGAAAACGTTTAACCAGATAAATCCAGGCAATTCTCACTGGATTCTCGAACCTGACGTCAACTTTTTAACGCATAGCAAAAACTCGGAAAGCTTACAATGTCGAACAAGAAGCCAAGTGTGTGACTCAACTTTTTTTCTGGTTACAAATGACGAATAGGACTGAGATCATTCTCGTGCTGTTTTCTGACAGCTTTTGTGTGGTTTGGACGTAGTGCAGTAAGTGACGTACCTTCGCACTTCTGGTTGGTCTCACTTTGCCGGTGACCCGCGGGACATTTGCACTCATAGGAGCCCACTGTGTTAATGCAGTTTCCTCCAGCACACAGTCCTGGGATGGCCTGACACTCGTCCACGTCTGATAAAACAAAGAGGAAAGTAAGCAAACACTTGACTTAATATGACTCCATACATTCAATGCACTCAACTCGCTACCAATACACATATTCATTTTCACTACAATGTTTACAACCTGGAAGCAATATCAGCCAAGTTGAACTAGTTGAAGTTTAAACTAGTATTGTTAGGATTGACTAAAGATGCACAGTGACAAATCAGTGTCGCAAAGAGTACTAAAGTGAATTTTGAGAGTATTTAATGTGATTTAGTAACGCTCGTCAAATTATTGGTATTTGTGCCATTATTTAACGGCAGTTAACACAGTAATTTGTGCAGTTCTTGGGAATTATGTTTTCTGTGATCTTAAATGTGTGCATTGTCAGTAAATCACTTGCAGAAACTTCCCCTAACATGGGCGGTTTTATGGAAACGCCCTTTTTAGTAAATTTGGCCCAAAGCTATTACATTGAGAATATAGATGGGTTTTGCTCAGTTTAGCATCTCTCGCAGGTCACTTTATATCTATGAGAAGGTTAAACACATGTATCATCTTTGTTAGCTCACAGTCTGGGCTTTTTCCGACGTCATAACCCAACTACAGATCTTCGGTATTGTCTGGATTGGACCTGGCTCAGACTCAGAATCTCTTTATGTTGATACGCACATCCGCAGACCTTCAACCTGTATCCAATAAGCACCAAATCACTGGTGCTGTCTACTAATATAGTCCGAAAATAACTTCTTCCATTAAATGCCGTCAAACACAAAAAGTCTCAGGCAAGCTCGCTGCACGGTACGCAAATCCTCCCGCCCGAATGTGCACATGTGTGCGCTTTGTACTCCGGCCAGACAGACTTTTGCAAAAGCACTCCGTCTTTGGGCAAATCCAGGCCAGACTTGGAGCTGTCTCTTATGTTGTATATTGAGGAGAGAAAAAGAATATCTTAAGTTAGGGAGGGGTCGCCCTTGAGATGATGTGTGAAATCAGGGTGGCATTTGCTATTTTGGCTCGGAAAATATCTTTGAGGGCGAAGCAACGGGATTGTAAGGGCTCGTTATTTTCATCTGCACTGCTGCAGAATCAGGGTTATTGTTCTTAGCTAAATCAAAACCTGTTAAATAGTATATAAAACGCTTTGCAGAATCAACAGCATCAAGGCAAAACAACTAAAAACTTATTCTAATGACGTAATTATACTAGACCCTGCAAAAAAAAATGAATTTCCATCAAAATAGTTGTGCAGGAGTTGTGCCTGCCCCTACTGTAAACTAAAAAAAACTAGCTGACCGCAAAAAGCCTCTCAAACCAGTGTTAATTACGCTATGGTAACCTCATCTACTGAATGTTCATGACCTAATCGAATAAGTTTATAATGTGTAACAGGCCTTGAGAACAGAATTAAATCATGTCCATCTGTGTCCCAGAAAATCAAACAAGAAGTCCAAACAATACGCCCACAATTACAAATAAATGTGACAAGCCATTATGTAATCCCATTTAAAGCACTCCCAATGGAAGTCATCTAAATATTTGACTCTACTAAGACATACAATGGGGAAGTGTCCTCTTGGACAGGGACTGGAGTGGTTTGGTTTGCCCTAAACAGGCTATGGCCTCTCTTAGTGTCCAAGTCAGGCTGGTCATTAGGGCAGGAATTCGCCAGACGCTGAGAAGGAAAGAGTTGTTTGTTCGGACGCCAGACGCTCATTCTTACCTTGGCAAGCACCGGTGCGGATGTTGGGGATGAAACCTCTTCGGCAAGGGTGGGGTTGGGCAGGGCACATCTCGCATGGGTGACCCCACGCTCGGCCGATGGTGGCGCAACACAACGTCTTGGTGCACACGATGCCGCTCAGCTGACCTTGGCACATCTGGTTGTTGACTTGTGTGAAGCACGGCCCGGTCCGGTAGTCTGATTATGGGATGGACAATGAGTGTAAGAAAATGCAAATATATTTCATCCTTTATAATTATCAACATGAACCACATTAAACATAACTTCAGGGTTTCCCAAAAATGGGGTTTGTATAGAAACTGTAGGTGGTGTGTGGTTTTAATGAAAAGCTATTAATTAAATAGCACTGTCAACCGATTAATCTTGATGAATTGCATTCAAAATGTAAGTTTCTGTGTGTACTGTGCGTATATTTATTATGTATATATTAGGGATGTAACGGTATAAAAATTTCACGGTACGGTAATACCTCGGTATGAACGGCACGGTACAGTATTTATTAGGGATGTAACGGTATTGTAAATAACGTCGTACTGCAATATAAATTTTTTTTATACTATCATGGTCGCATGACTTCATAAAACGATAGGTCTTATGAAGAAAGTTTGCTCAGGCGAATGGAGCGAACGGGAGTTAGCGGTAACTACAATTCCCATCAGCCCAGGCGTGGCCATCATTCTTTGCGGTCTGCTGTTGTCGCTACAGATAAGTGTTGCCAACTTAACGACTTTGTCGCTATATTTAGTGACTTTTCAGACCCCCTTGGCGAGATTTTTCCCTAAATACGACTAGCGACAAATCTAGAGACTTCTTGGACAAACCTTAGCGAGTCTCTGGTATTGCAAAAAAATTGGATATTGCAGTACAACGGTATTTACAATACCGTTACATCCCTAGTATATATAAATACCCACACATACAGTATATATTTCGAAAACATTTACAGGTATATACAAGAGAAGACCATCAAGCCAACATGGGCTGACAAAAGCTTTCTGTAATATGAAAAGACACACAACCAAGAAATTGCAACCACAAGAAATCACATTCATGGATAAAGAAGTATGCAGATGCATCTTCTCCATCACGCAGCTGTTTACCAATCATTCTCATGCTGGAGGTTGGTCTGGGAATGCTCTGACAGGGATTCTCTTTCTCTTCTAATAGGATAACCAGATAATCGCTAAAAATTGCTGGGTTGCATCAATAATGAAAATATCCATGACAAACCATCTTGTTTTTGTCTGAGGACTAAATGTGGGATAGTGGTGCTAGCACTGTTTTGACTCTTGGTGATTTGGCCAAGAGACTTCCTTTGTGCTGGTTGCCAATTGAGACGACTTAATCACATTAACAATGTTTGAGCATCAAACAAACCAATTCAACACCGACATAAACTGAGCATTTCAGGATGCAGCCATTTCTGTTTAAAGGACCTCAAACAAACACCTGGCAGTGCAGTATTGCATCTTCCAAGTCTTTGCTAGTGATGTTTTGAAAATGTAATTGAACGAGATCCTGCATTTGTTTGGGGTATACTGTGAGAGTCGGTTTACTCTGGCGGGATATGAATGAGATCCTGACCCGTTCCTCAAAGAAATGAACAAATCTTTCCATATCCTTTATAATATTTCATGCGAAACAAAAGCTAAATCATATATCCATACCCAAGAGGGAGGGAAATGGCACTAAGAAAGTAGGTCAAGAGAAGACGACAAAAAAGGAAGAAGGACTATGTAGATTTCCCCTTCACGTGCCTTTAAATCCCCTTGCTGTCCCTTTTCGTACCTCATGCGCTCCCCTGACCTGGCCGTTTTTCCTGGACGATTTGAGTCCAGGAATGCAGGTCCTCTCCAAGTTGAAGCGACCCACTGCGAACGTCTTATGCACATCTGGGACTGATTAATTGTGCCTGGTCAGGACTACGGTGGGACAAGCTAAGGCCCAGATGTGTCCATTTATATCCACTATTCGAATTCATCAGCTTCTCTGAACTGCTGCTTTGACTCTGACTGTGTACTGAGTGATTATATTCATATGGGTAAAGCCTTCTGGGGAATATCTATAAAGTCAAGTTTTCCTTGACTTATGGATTTGATCATTTCCCATGTTGGGAGCAAACAAATTCAGTACAAAATATAGAGTGTCTACGAGCAAACCTCTACTTTTAGGGTTGGGACTTGAACATTGTTTTTACTTCCAGAATACTTGAAGTCAGAAAAGTAAAATGTACATTTTGATTACAGCTATTAATTCCTGTGTGTGTCTTTTCATTTATCTTTGAGGACTCAACCTGGTGATCTGCCAGGATCAAAAGTTCAAAAGTTACACTTATTAGTGATAAGCTAAACCTGTTGCAAGACAGACGTCACCACCAACATGACAGATAGTTAAAATCACAAACACCGTGATTCTATTCCTAAATTACAATGATCATCTGCTTCATTCCTCAATCTTGCGACATGTAGAGATCACTTTGTTTGTCCTTGCAACGTACACTTACACCAGTGTGATTTGAACATTTCAATCTGCATTCGCTGACCTAAAGAAAGCAGCTGTCATGTATATGAATGAATCAGTGCCACGAGTGGAGTAGTATACAATTTGCATAAAGCCTAAATTGTCGAAGGGCCCACTACAAACTTGGTCCAGGAGGGTGGGTGTCCTGCAGAGTTTAGCTCCAACCCTAATTAAACACACCTGAAGCAGCTAAAGGTCTTACTCGGCATGGTATACCTTCCAGGCAGGTGTTTTTGGAGATCCCCGGTCAACTCTTTGTGCGTAGTTCTACAATACCTTCACAGAAGACTGCAAGGCCTTAACAAATTGGTTTTCAGAAATGTCTGCCATAAGAACATCCTTGAACCCTTTGATCTACAATGAAACCCGGAGCCAGGGAGTCTAAAGGCTCCTGCCAACATCATTCGGAAGCCACCATGTTATTCAAACTAGGGTTGGGCGATGTCGACTATTTGGCATCGTACGATGTCTAATGTGAAACATCGCGATGGACGATGATATCGTCGTCACCATAGGGGGCGGGT
>JAUCMT010000053.1:1453630-1533544 GCA_032357475.1 Enteromius thamalakanensis
GTATGGTTTTAACTTCTGAGGCCATTTGACTGCATGATACAGCAAACTGGTCACAAAAAGTTGATATTCACAAGTTCTAAAATGAAAGGCACTGCAGGGCGGACTACCACGACAAACCCAACATTATTGGGTTTTGCCAACACAGTCTTACGACCAATTCGTACATATTTTATGAGATGGCAAATTTGTACGACCTCACTCAAAACCCAAGTGATAGGTAGGTTTAGGGTCGGGTTACGTGTAGGTCATTTGTACAAATTAGCAATGCGTAAAATACATAAGATTTAGCAAAATTCATTTAAATTTGTCCATGTGAGGTCGTATGAATAAGTATGAATTAGCCACTTATTAAAATATGCACAAATTGCTGTGAAATCAGGCTGGTACAGTATTTGCATGTCTTTTGACATCAACTAATCAAAATGTGTAATAATGTTATTTTGTCGCTATAATTGAGGGAAGATTTCCAGTAAAATAATCTCTTAAATTACTCTTTCAGAAAATTGAAATGTTTTGCAACATTATATACTAATAATATAATAATAAAGTAAGATAGATAGAATGTTTAAGTCTTTTATATTAAAAAATTACTTTTTACAACAATCTCGATTATTATAATTATGAATCTCATAGTTTTTCACTTTTTTATGAGTACTGTATGATTGAGTTACTCTGATTTATTATGATTTACCATGATTTTCTGTGTCGTAAATAGGTCTTCTTAATTAACAGACTTATTTTAATTTAAAAAAAAGTTATTCACCCTTGTGTTTCATTAAAAATAACAAAACAACAGCAATGCTGGTTTAGAGAAACATGTCTATATAAAACTAGAAAACTACACTCTTCTATGGCATCGCTGTAAAGTATTCTTAATCATTGTGAAGACATATTTATAAATAATACTAATACAGTAAGACATACTTGAGCTTTGATCGTGAATATAAAACCAGCTCTCTAGAAGATTTATAATGATATATTTGTGTTCACTGGCGACATGGACAGTCTCTATGCACTGTAACACACATGTGAGAGTTCATAATCGATGACTTTGTCAATACATTGTGTCTAAGTGTGGAATTATAGGAGAGAGATATGGCAGGAGGGAAAGAGAGACACATATAATTCGATCAGGACGTTCTGAGAGTTATTTACAAGCACATCCCACTGCTGGGATCATTTTAACACTGCATAATTTTAACAGTGACTGAAGTCCGTCTCCCAAAGCAGTGGGGGCATCTTTACCCTTAGGGCAAAAAAAACATTAACATTATTATTGTTTGAATTCTCTTTTTTCCTTACCTGTCTCCCTCCTTCTCTTCAGTAATTCAAAGGAATCATATTTATATGCCTTTCCTATTGAGTGTATAATTTCTATAGAGCTTGCATATGCAAATATGAAGGGGTTTCAAACAGTAGAAAACACATAGCCTACGTGCAATTATGTAAATTGTATTTTGTTATTCATGCAGTTATTCGCTTGCATATTCGGTCATGCATTCATTTGTGGTATTAATGCCTAGTAGAGCTGTAACAGAGGGCTGTAGGGCTCTCTCCACAGGATCATACACTGAGACAATAGACTGATGCGCTCACGCTGCACAGAGAGATGATAACTTGACTGGCTGCTTTTGACAGAGTAAAAAGAAAATGTTGCTTTAAAAGTCACACAGACTCACAACAGAGGAGGAAACAAGAGAAAGACACACAGGTTTTCTTTCTCTTATTGCTTTCAGACACGGAAGTGTCCACATCTGGCATTACACAGTGTTATTCTCAAAAACTGTTTTTGGAAGAGGCACCTGCTGGTCCTCATATAACAGTGAAAAAAAATTCAGAATGTTTTTTATTGTTATTATAATTTGACTGAGAATGGAACATTAAACTTTCTTTAAAAATAAAAACTCTAAAAATGCTATAGTACAAATGATAATGCATTTCTTTTCAACACAAAGCACTTTAACTTTACCGGTTTCCCTTAACATGTTCTAATCCTCCTTTTTACAGTACCGTTCTTTTTTAGTCCTTTCTTCAGTTCACTGTGCCTCTGGATTCCCTGTTCACTCTCCCATCTGAGCAAGCCACAGCATGCTCTATGTTTGGCTAAACTGCGTAACAAATTCAAGAGAATAGCTACAGTCAAAGACACACTGCAGACTCCCAGCAGAAAAATAATCTTTCATAATTTATGATGCCACATGGGCCCTGACACGGTAGCCTGCTAAAACCCAAGAACATCTCAGGTAGTGAAAGTGTAGTGAATCAAATGTGATGTTTAAAAAATAAGAATTTATTTAGATAATAATATATATTTATTTATATACAATAAACGTCTTATTCACTACAGAAAAAAAAACAAACCAGCATCGTGATCCGCAGCAGCAGCAGCAACCCGGTCGCGAAAAACACAAGGTGCTCTATGCGATGTTGCAGGATTTTAGCTCGATTTTATATTTATCTCAAACCGTATGCATCACCCCTTGATCGTCTTGCGGTCTGCCCTCTGAATACATTGGGAAAAAACGATTCTCGAAAAAAAGACAACTCAGAGGCTGCAGTACCAAAAGAAACACTTTGGACACAACAACAAAATCAAGTTTCAGCCAAACAACCGTCAAGAAGAGGTGGTGTTTAACACCCGTTAAACCCCACCTCTTCTTTCGATTGGTTGGCTGAATTTTGTTTTTGCTTTGGTGTACATCCTGTACCCCCAGTGTTTTGAAAGATCGCACAGAGCACCTTTAATCTATGGCGGCTAATCTAAGGCATTAATAAGCGAGCGCGATAAATCATTTCCGCGAGAGGAAAAAAGAGGTACATGCGAAGAAACAGGGCCTGTGAGCTCATTTCAAACCATCGCGTGCACTTGATATGTAATCCACACGTAATTCAAGCACTCGCAATCATTCCTGCGCTCAATCTTCTCTCACCTGCTCATGTGAACACTGTTACTGTTATTGTCGTGGGGCGGGGCTTGGGGTTTTAGTTACAACTAAACAACCCTCCCCCAACAACCGCCGCCTACGACGACGATGCCATCGTCCATCGCGATGTTTCACATTAGACATCGTACAAAGCCAAATTGGTCGACATGGCTCAACCCTATGTAACGGTAAACAAAAAAGGTATGTTTTGTCTCAGCAACATAAAATTTACATTTAAATACTGCTTTAACATCTCTGACCAATTATTAAAAACATGACTAATTGCAAATTAAGATTTACTCGTATTATTTTCTAATGATGTTGTGGTTAATATGTACACCTATATAAATAAAACAAACACATAAATGAAAGAAATCAATATGCATAGCTACAGTACATAAATGCAATGGCCAATTAAAATAAGAACAACACATTATCACAGTGGAATCCCAGAATAGCCCTATTAATATTGATCAGTGTTGTACACGGGTCAGCAGTCACCGTAAGATATTTGCTCCATTTCTAAAGATGCTTCAGAGCTTCTAACATCCTAATGAAGCTGAGCAATCACCCATCAACTGCTGTGAGATTTCCAGTATAATATGAAATAACGCTGATGGGGAGAAAGAATAGCATGATATTGTAAAGTATCTGATGGTATTACTGACTGTCTAATATTGCTTATGCTCACATGGATATCTAAATTGCAATGACTCCATTCCACAAGCTTAATGATGGCCGAGGCCGCCTGTACTTCACTTATGGAATAGATTGAATTACTCCCTCTCTCGCTCTCCAACACTCATCCACACATAAACACCCTTCTCACCTCGTTTAAGCACCACACAGTCATATAGATCATTTAATCTTAGAGATAATGACCAAGAGGGAGAAATCGCAATGAGCTTGCGTTTCATTAGAACAATTCCTTTAATTGCGTCTCTCTCTAGCTCATCCTTCTGTCCTACTTTGTAGAATCAGCAACAATGAGCTAAGGGTTCACGCACACGCTGGGTTTATTATTTAGAGTCTCAAGGAGACTGACACTTGGGCTAAATTGCAATATTCCTCGATACAATGAGGGGCATATTGAGTGCTCTACCTCAGAGACTGTGGACAAGCAGCATCGAGGGTTTGCTTGGTTTCCACCAATAGGGTCCCAAATTGTATCATCCGAATCCCACTCCAAAGAGTAGCACTTTCCCTTTATCACACTGTTTTAATTTTTCTTGTTAACTTTTGCCAATTTGTGTAAAGCTAAGCAGCCTTATGCTAAGTTATTGGACAGATCATGTCAACTGAGAATCTATTTTGCTATCAAAAGCATGCAACTTGCAATATCAAGCTCACTTTACAGTACATGAGTCAGTTTAGTCATCGTTCATCTTTCAAGTCAGTGGAAACAAATGCTGCTATTTCTGTTTTTGTGGACCAGGGCCATATGTGATGAGCGAGTGAGAGTGAAAAAGACGTCTGGAGCACCGCACAACTTTTATGGTGCTTCAGATATACAGAGTTACCTAACGTCACAATAAAACTACAAGAGTTATGAAGCTTCATATAAACTTGCTGTTCCAGAGAGCATTCTGTACACATAGCGAAACTAAACCACACACAAAACTAACCACATACAAATAGACATGAGGAGATCATGATTTAATATGACCCGTTCTAAATTAACGGGTTGGTACAGTTTAGGAAAAACAAATTGAAAGTAAAAACAATCCAGGAAAGTTTAAACCAGGACGAATGACGAAACTCTTACCTCAACATGTTCAAAAGGCTCGAGCATCTTTTCTCTCTGTAGACACTCCACAGCTCACCTAAAAATAAAATATTCTGTAATTATTTAACCAGTAAGCTGTTATTGTTCCTGCGGAACGCTTTTTTTCTTTACTTAGCTCTTTTCAATGCAACTACAATTCACAGTGACAATGTAAAGCACTAAAAGGAAAAAAGCAATCATCATCCCATACTATGTCTGATATTCTTCGGAAGCCATATGAAAGCTCAGAATGAGGAACAGTATATGAAATTCTTTAAAAATAACAGTATGTATATATCTAGCACAAACAAACGACAGAATTTTCCCTTGTCATGTGCCATATTTGAACAACAAAATATATTGCATGCTCACAGAAGTTTACAGTTAACATAAACTGATGTATTCAGTAAATCTGTTAATAAAAAATAACTACACCACTATTCAGAAAATCCAGTGGTTTGCTGGCGGATAAATACATTAGCATCTTTTTCTCCCCCATGCAGCTCTACAAGGTGAGTTCTTATCTTCTGCCTTCAAACTGTGACTGAACACTATTGATCTAGAGCATGTTGTCATTCAAATGATAATTAGGACTAGGTTACAGGTCAGGCTAAGATCCGCTTGAACATCTGGATGAGAGTTCCTCAAGGACAATGCAAGCAGCAGGACTTCTGAACCTCTCCAAGTCGTGGTCCATTATACAAATTATCTAATTAATTCCAACACTCCGATGCACCAGCCAGCTCACTGCCCACGAAACCAAAGAGAGAACACAGCTATGGGAAAAAGTGACATAGAAATGGAATTTTTTCTCTAAAATGTTTTCATTATTTTCATATGTTGGCAAGTCAATTCAGACATCTAATACAATCAATTTAGTAGTCGATATACAGTACAGCACGTTTTGTCTGGAAATGACTTTATTAAAGGTTAATCATTGTGTCATGACAGAACTCAAAAAAAGAAAACACCTCAATTTTTTTTATAAAAAGGTGACTTAAACAACAGTTTAACAATCAGCGAGGTTTAAATGTGTATAAAATTAAGCACATGCTTAACTCTCATCATAAATTACACCTTATTATACACCTTATATTATTTATGTTTTTAAAGAAAAAAGTCTTTTAAACTTTTGTTTCATTATAGAAGATAATAAACAAACTAAAATGCAAACAAATTATGAATGAAAACAAAAAACTCTGTAACCTTTCTTGCAAATTTACCACATACTGATAAGCATTAAAACACATCTGTGAAAGGGAAAAACAGACTAGTGTTTGCAGGTGACGATTGCCAAACAGAGATAGGTGCCTTTAAATGCATGTCTGTGTGTGTCAAGTGTGGGTTGTGGACACTGGTGGAAAGGTCTTATCTGACTTTATGTGAACATATTGTTTGCATGTTATGATGTAAATGAACAAACTAAACTGTTTTTGATCCCGGCATGCAAATACTCAAGTCTGATGTAAATGAGCGTGCCTGGGGAGGAGACGGACAAACAATGCAAATATTGCCCTCTTGTGGCTCCCCTGCTGCCAAATGCAACGTGTAAGAGGCCTCTGCTCAGCCATATCCTCTATTCACATTTTTGTTTCTAAGAGCAGCATGCAACTGTTTTAAAAAACAAACAGCTATGATGTGGTCACCATCATACTGAAACACTTCAAAATGTACATTACTTTAGGTATTAATATGTTAAAATCAAATCTTATGGAATGTCAATACTGTATTATGTTTCTTGTTTATTTTTGCACTGAAGCATCTCAAATAGCAATTTCTTAATGGCAGCTTAGCAGATAATTGTGTATGAAATTATTGTATTGCACTGTAAGTAGTATTAAATCAGTGATTCTCAACTGCTGTGTTGCAATTAAAAACTTTTACTGTTTTGCTCTAAAAAACACAAAATTACTGTTAAAAAATAGGATGTGCATGTAAAATGAAACCCAAATATTTGTGCATACGTGATAAATAAGCTTACTTGCTCACTTTAACTATAAGCTTGACTTCCGAGAGAAAAATCAGAAAATTGAATTTTTATGGTTGACATGCACCGAACAGAACCATAAAATAAACATATTTAAATATCAAAATAGGGGTATTATGTGGTCAGAGAATAAAATAAACCTCTGGCATGTGTTTGTAAAAGAAAGAAAGACAGAGAGACAAAAAAACCCAAATAAATTCAATTAAGAAATCTTGAAAATCCATGGAACTTTTCGAATGCAGAAAAATTCTTTATAGTCAAAAAAGGTTCTTTCAATTTTTAAAATGATCTTAAGAATGGTTCTTTTAGGAACTGTTCACTAAAAGGTTCTTTTGGCAAACCAAAAATTGTCCTTCTATGGCATCACTGCAAAACCTTTACTTTTAAGAGTGCTGTGCAAAGCAAAATCTGTGTCAAGAGGCAAAACCAGCTGAGAAAAAAGTGACTAAATGACAAGTAACCAAAGCAACTGTGAAATGACATTCAACTTCTGAATTAAGTCCAACCTTACCTATTGCAATGTCACTTAAAGTCACTGTTAATTTATTTGTAGCGCAATACTGATAGACAAAGGTCTCCATTTCAGCTCGGAGATACTGAAACGGGTTTATCTGTGCGGGTTATTAACCTTGACCCACTGCAAATCCACTTCACTTCCAGGGGCCTCTGGTCCCACGCCATACATTTTTATGCCCTTAAGAAGTTCACCCCAGCAAGAGCTACAGTACAGGCTGTCCCATCGCTTAAAGCGCTTTAAACTCATCTTAATTGTCACATGGGAGCCGGTGACGGACACCTTAATTGATCTGACCTTTAGCTGTGCTTTTTAATTTCCAATCCGCCTTTCATTGTTCCATCTGCCACTTTTAAAACGACATCTGGTTAACTGTACTTTACCGGGTGATCTCTGTTCGGTTATTTTTAAAACATAATGTATGCTTCAACAGATGTTAGTTTTTATAGACTAGGAGCAAAACGGTGCTCAGATATATACGAAGTCTGCAATAGTTCCCCCAGCAATTCAAATATTGACACCAGGAATTACAAGCCTCTTGGCCGCCAGTGACTCCGCTATTATGTGAAGGCTTCTTATTTTGCAGCCTATTAGCAAACATCAATTCTGCCTCTATTTTCTTCCGTCATATGGCATAAATAAAACATAAGCCTGCAGTTTATAAAGCGATAAACATTATTTTGCAGCACAAGTCTCATTTTTACAAATATGACTGCTGTCAGCAATAAAGACAGACAATTTGCTTGAATAAATAACATACAGATGCCGTCGGAAGAAAAGATTAAAATATGCTTACTGTAAAACAATTGTGTTGTCTATTGGAAGGTCATACAGCAGAATATCATAATGGAGGCCAGTCATGTACAGTTAAGTCCTAGAGGCATTCAAGGATTATTGTTGTGGATGTATAAATAAGTCTTGTACTGCCTTAAAGCCTTTTCTTTGGGTGCGCTACTGTAAATAGGATGTAAATAGAAAAAAATTATAATCTTGGTGCATACAGTTACAGGCTCTTCAAATGATAATCTTCAGAGTTGGGGGTGACATATTATAAATACGTTAAAGTGTGTTATGTAATCATATTACTTCTGGAAGTAAGAAGAAAACACAAAACAGGCCTCAACAAATCAAACAGGCCTCGGTTTCATTACATATAAAAAATATATATATTCAGACAGCACAAGAGAAAAACTTAATTAGAACGTATTAAAATAACAATTGAATTAAATAGAACACATAATATTGCATTATTATTTTATGTTAAATTCCAAAACACAGTTGATATTAAAATGAATTCCATTATCTGCAGTCCTCTCTTCATCTCCACTTCCTCTGTCACCATGAGGAAAAAACACTAGCGAAAAGATGAGAAGCCAGAGCTTCGGTTCCCCAAACTCTTTTTCACATCCTCACACGACGGCTTGTCGATTTTTACATCCCTGTTTGAGAACTTAATTGTCTGCCTTTACATTTTCCAATAGATAAATTTCCTAAAGCACGTATTTTCACGGAGATGACTGTACCTTCAGGGGTGTTAAATTAATGGCATATAATTGACTAATTAAATGCTTATTGATTAGCAAGTTCCTAGGTGATGAGGACGCAGGAAATTACTTCTTTAACGCATGAGAAGTACCCATTTTACTCCATTCTCCATCCCAGGACTACGGGAAGAAACGGACAATAGATTCTGTGTAAAGAACTGGACCTTCCTGATATAATTTGTTTGTTGTTACAATGTTCTGCCACCAAGGATTTCGAAATACCAATATATAATATAAATAATATAAAAATATAAAATAATAAAATTACAAATAAAATGACAATTTGTCCGTTTTTACTAACTATAATGCTGTTCCATTTACTTTCTTCTATTGGAACATACGAGGTGAAAATTTTACTAATATTTTTTGGATTAAATACAATGAATGAGGACCGAAGCTTTCAAAAGCACTACAAAAGTCAATCAACAGCTTTTTGTGAGAGTCATTATTCACTGTTAATTCTTCCTGTAGTGAGTTGTTAACCAGATCATGATGAGTCCAATGAATCATTTAAACATTTTCATAAACTGAATCAACTGATTCACTGAAAAGATCTGATTATTCATTCATGAATCTGACATGCCTGCATCTCTCATGAACACACAAGGTCTGCTTCTCACACAAAGAAGGTCATTAAAACTAGAAAATGAATACAACATTCCAATTTTTATAGTAAACTGCTCCGTAAACGGAAATAAGTGCATTTTAGACTTGGAATGCAACTATGTACAAATTGCAATGAATTATTGGTCATGGCCTCTTTTCCCTGACATAAATGTAAATACAGAACAGGTTAATTCCCTACGAGCTCTGTGTGTTTGTGTGTGTTTGTATTTTAGAGCAGAGAGACTTTGACATGTTTCCTTGCTCAAGGTCAGAACAGCAGCGTTCTCCAGCCACTGATGGACACACGTGGTCCCTCCAGAGCGCGTTTGCTAGTGTGCGCATTCACCCCAGAACATCTGTTCACCACCAGCCCTGACCGCTCTGATCTGACACCACCCTCGGCTTGATCGTACCACCCAATTCCCTCTCCGGGGCCAGATGGCGGCCTGCTCCCTCCTTCATACCACTTCTCGCTCTCTCTCTTTCCCTTTCACTCTCTTACCGGAGAGGTTTCTGCAATACCCATTCAGCCACCCGCCCCACAGGTATCGCCCCAGGCTCGGGCCCTGCCACTCACTGTTGACCAGCCTCTGGTGGCTTCACTGGTCCCTCCTGTCAAAAGACAAATTGTTCGACAGCCTGAGCTTTTATGAATTCAGCCCTGAGGTCTAGGGCTCAGGAAAATAGGTTAAGGAAAATCCTTGGCCCGAGATATCCAACTTTGAGTCGGAAGCTGAGGTTTTTGGAAAAGTTGAGTTTGAGCATGTAGAAGACAACAATGAAAGCTAGAGTTAATCACTTCAATTTGGCTACTAAATGTGCTTTGTATCAGGCTGACCACAAAAACAGTAAGTCATAATGAAGTCAATCAAATCAGTGTATATAGGTGCTTTCAGCAACTTGGGGAATTTAATAACGATAAATTGTTTTTTTTTTGCATGCTTTATTTGCATTTTTACAGTTAATCTACAAAATAAATAAATAAGCTAATGGCTCAAACATGGATTTTTTTTTGTTTTTTTTGGTGAATTTTACTTCACAGGGACAGCAGTGTTGATACCTTTTTGATCAATAGAAAAAGGCACAACGTTCACTTTTTAATACATTTCTGTTTACCATCAGCTTCCCACATACAGTAACAGCGGAAAGCTAATTAAAATTAATTTGAATCTAAATGAAATATATATGTTCCGGTGCTATTTCAGGGCATATTAAACTGGACTGCAGTTATATATTAAAAGCATGCACTATTTTGAACCTATCTTTTAGTGAATTTGTCCCATTACTGGTTAAGAACAGTCCTGAAACTTAGAGATGCACCATATCCAAGAACATGCAAAATTAACTATGCAACACTTAATAAATAGAAAGCATTTTGTTGATAATGCAGTTTTTCTTGAATCCCCTATTGTTATTGAACATTTCAATGCACTCACAATCGGTTTAAATTCCATAAAACCTTTCTTCACTGCAAAGAGCAGTTACAAACTCAATAGCTTAAAGAATTTCTTTCTGACCTGAGCTTTCAGGTATGCAGAGAGACCACCAAATCCATGCAAAAAGACTTTAATTCTGCAGTTTCGACAGATGGGTAACCTAAACATTAGGGCTGTGAATCGTTGGGTAGACAGCGAATCGATTAAATTTATGATTCATAGCTTTTCGATTCGATTCAAGAACGATTTTTGCAAATTTAGAATGATTCCCTTTGTTTCGATTTACAATTAGATTCGATTATAATTCGATTCTGCACATTTTAGGCATTTGAGCAAATAAATTCATTTTGGGGAAATTCATGACCATTCAGTACATTTGCAGCAACAGTAAGTTTTGTAGCGTTACTTTAAAAGGGACTCACTTTGAAACTTAAAGTTGAAGTTTATCAGCTCACTCCAAGTTGTAGGTGCCTTTTTTTCTTCATTAGATCCAATTTTGATATGTTTTAGTCAAACTGTTGTTGTCGGTTACGTTAGTCATTATATATATCTATGAGAGGAAAAAACATGCACAGAGAAATCCAAATTAAAACATACCCCATCGTAATGATACTTTGATGGGCTAAGATACGAAACGAACTGTTTGTGTGAGAAAACGAACAATGTTTATATCGTTTTTTACCTCTTGTACACCACCATGTCCAAACGATCTGAGGGCGCACACGCATCCGGTTCATGACGTGTGCGCGCGCGTTACGGCATATTCTGCGCTTGCGCCGACTACGCCAAAGCGCGCCCACCGCAATGCACATAAATGTTGTTCGTTTTCTCATCCAAACCTTTGACATCATATTTGATGGCGCCTTGACAATTTCTCTTTCGTTGCCATCCATAGAGCAGACAGCGTGTATGTGAATAACAATAAACAGGCGCGAACTGAATAGGAGTAACTAACATTAATCCACCGCACCACAGTAACGCAAGTGACTAGCAGACTCAACAAATGAAAAATTTACATTTATCTTCAACATTATGAATCGTTATATTATCGATTCATTCGATTCCTTAATATTAAATCGATTACTGACAGAAACAATCGATTTACGATTCAAAAATCCATGTTTCAAGATCGAATCGATGCATATGCATCGGCAGGATTTTTAATCGATGCATCAAGGAAATGAATGGATCGTTACACCTCTACTAAACACACCTGGGGCCTGTTCCATAAACCAAGATTAGAGTATAAGCCAGGCTTATTTCAGTTAGTCTGACTTATTGCCAGTTAATTTGTTTTAAAATATGTCAGACTATCTGCCATAAGCCTGGCTTATTTGGTAAACTTGTTGTATGGAACAGACCCCCGGTTCCTATGCAAACAGCCTGTACGCTGGGTGCTTTCTGACAGTACACATGTAGCCAAAGGCATCTGAAAAACTGAGAGTTTTGGTACGATGCCCTCCTTTAAAGGCTCTGGTAACCACAGATGAAGCACAAAAAAGAGAGAGGATCATTAAGTGGCCACAACATGAATCTTTTTAATTACTCATCCTTGCCTTAGTCGTTAAGGAGAAGAAGAGCCTTCACTGATAATCCGTGTAATTGGACAATGGGCCTCTCTCATTCAATTATTGACCAGTGGCTCTGATGGTACACTGATATCTTGCTTTGCTTGCTAAGATCATGGGACTGTTTAATCTACTGTAAGGACTGTATATCTTTATTTAACCCATATAGACACAGCATACACGTTCACTGTGAACATATGTAGAAAATAAACTATGCATATAAGGCGATAAATTCCTTGTGGTGATATAACTAATAATATTCACAAATAGCATGCATGATAAAACTCATTCACAATGAGTCACTCTGAATAAGCTCTATTGCAACTCAAATGCATTGATGGTTTCATTGGCAATGCAGGGCCAGTGGTAATTAACCCTACTTACAAAATTCCCACCTCCAGCTAAAGCCATTTTCATAACTATTTCCAAATATGCCCCTTTTAATTGCTACACAATTAATTCACTCAAATAATTATTTCCCTGGCAAAAAAAAAAAAAACATTTTCAAATTAACAGCTTTTTCTAAATCATTCCACATAATCACAGATAAATACACTAATGTTCCTCTTGAAGTCAATGTGGCATGAAAATTATTTCAGTGTGCTTGAGCAGAGAAAGAGGAATATGGTTTTAGTTAATGAAAGCCTTCCCTTAAAACACTTTTTCATAAAGAAACACATTTAGGTCGATGATACATTTGTATGCTATGCACAAATACCTTTTCAGCTGGAAAAGTATCATTATGAGACCCAAACTTATACCATTTTCTTTTAGCGTATAGTGAATTTTAGCACCAAGACGATGTATCTGGAACAATAGGTGATCATTTATGCCGTATGCTCTAAATGCGCTGCTGTAGGGCCAAAGTACAGCATGTCATTCACTACAAAATCAATGCTGTTCTCTGCAATGACAAAAGTGTCATTTTTCAGAAAGACGCAAAATGTAAGAATACCTAACCTGCCGTTAAAACTAAAATAGATATAGATAACGGAAGATGTAAAAAGTCTCATTAATTGTGTTCATTACTGCTTGAAACTTATTGATTTTAACAAAGCAAGGGGTTCAAGTAATGTATCTAGTAAAAGCTATTCTCTCTGCCTTGAAGCACAGCGTAATCAACAGATTGTTAGACATGCATTTTCTGTGCCTATGACAATGCCTGATATATGGGGTCGATGAGAGTGTTCCTAATCCATCCATTGCTACAATTTATTAACTTATTATAATTGTATACACAAACATTGTGGTGATTTAGGTGACACAGTGGAAAGATGAAATCCGTTTATATTAAAAGGGGTGCTCACCCCTGAAACACAGAGCTGGCAACACCTTTCAACGGCTGCTTTTAACAACATGGTTATTGTTTTATTGATCAGGATTTTATTACATATTTGACATCCGTGTTATGTGTTAATCGAACAGCGTATAATTTTCTGACACATATTTTACGAGATTACGACCGCAATTAATTTAATAACTATTATTTTTTTTTGCACATTCCTGTCTGAGCGTGGTTTGTGCTGGAGTGGACCGTTTGTCTTGTGGGTATTGTCAGTCATGTATGCGCTCTCTCGACGGGCTAGTGCATGACCCGAACGGAGGGGACGGAAATGGCCGACGGTACACGCTCCATGGATTCACCTCCACTCCTCTATTCTCGCTCAGCCTTCCATCCTTTTGTTCCGGGGAGTGATATCACTATTAACGGGGCCATTCATTGACACACAATTCCACCACTCTACACTTAAATGTTCCCATTTTATGGGAAAATTATACGACGGCAAAAGCTTCACTCCTGTGTACTTGGGTAATGTGACATTTTTCAGCGAAGGACGAGTTAACCTATAGGGTAAAAGAAGAGAAAATGTGTCAGAAGAGCAAAAACTAGCATCAATAATATTAATTACAGTGCTTTTCTCGCACCTGTGCTACATTTATTGAAAACACACTATTGGTTCTGAAAAGCACAGTACAGGCAATCGCTGTGTACTAAAGTGGGAAATAAGGCAAAAAAGAAAAAAAATGTATTCACACAAAAGGAAAAGACAAAATCAGCATGTGCTCTCTGTATTTCTCAAGAGTACATTTGCTGAAGGTTGCAAAAAACTGTATCTGAACCATTAATTAATTTGTTCATCTCATTCTTTATAATTGAAAGATCTTATTAGCCCAGATAATAAAAGCTCATATACTTTCCCACCTGAACATACAGTCGGCACTGTGTGGACCTCAAACTCTTTAGTGGCCTTGTCAGCAAATGTATTATTTGGAACAGAGCAATAGGTAATAACTTGCAGGTTTGTCAAACTCATTTTCTGTCTTTTTGAAGTCTTCACAGCGCCTATGTTCTGCAATAATCAGCTTTAAGACCTTGAGTGTCCAAAGGTCCTGCGAACAACTGTAGAATAATTGTTCGTCACAGGTATTTGAAGTCCAAACTGCTTAATAATCATAAATTTAGAGTCAAAATACGGTGACAAAGACTTAAAAGCAGAGTCCTGGTACTTTACAGTTAAATGAACCATTAGCAGTATTAATCACTGAACAAAGGCAGTTGTAGTCATAATTCTGTCTAACATCTGTCAAATTATGCACCATCTCCGAAAAAAAGTAAAAAGAAAAAAAAATAATAATAAAAAATTATTTTCTCCGTCTTGCCATATTGCTTAATGTGATAAGCAATTAGCAAAAACAACAACCAATTGAGGCACATTTTAAGGCCAACACTGAATGCATTTTTGAAAATTTAATTAGTTTCTTGTATTCTTGTACTTTATTGCGTTATACACATTAGGTACATTTCATACACTTTCAAGAACCTCTAGCACAACTGTACAATTCTAAGCTCCATTTTACACAATTTGATTAAATTAATTAAATCGATTCTGCTACTATTCTGATAATTTTCCCCTCAAATCCCCAGAAAATGTGTAAAAAAAAAAGTCCTGGTCCTGAACATTTGTACCAAATAGACTAAATGGCATCCTTATCTTATAAGAGACATCTATTATTCTCAAATCAGTTTGAACATTTGACAACAAGCGAGCAGTTGGTCGCACTGCACTGTTAAAATCATTTAATGAACAGTTTGGCGCATACACACCTCCATTAAAAGCACATTCGAGCACAACAGTCCAAGGTAAGACATCAAACAGACCCAGGAACACAATAAAGTGCTCACTGTTGGAACACGCCAATCAATGAATGCCAGCTGTTGTGAACGTTTACATTGCACTAGAGGGCCTTTACTCTTGTTTTGTACTTTTGGTATGCAGTCTACCTTGAGTGACGAGTATTTGAGACATATCACATTAAAAGATACAGGGGGATATGCTTCAGATTTGTCCCAATTAACCTTGTAATAAGATGTATCAAAGGCCTTATTAATGATGGTAATGAGAGAGATCATTTGACGGTGTATAAAAACAGTGCTGTATGAAGATAAGCCTGCAGCACTAGTAGACGGAGGGAGACCACACTCATGAAAATGTAGGACAAAAGAGATCCTTACCAGCAAGGACACACACACATAGAGGGAGAGAGAGAGAGAAATACAAGGCTAGCATTGTGTTACCCTTGACTTAAAGTATATATGAATCAAGGAGCTTATTATCTGGTTGACACCATAAGAGAGTTGTTCCCTCCTCAGCACTACTTAGGGCTCACCTTATAATGTGCCTGCGCTTAAACCCAATCATAATCCGTCTTACGCAATAACAACAAGACAATACTTTACTGAGAATATCTAATGTCATATCATAATTACACTAATGGTAAAAGCTCTCTTTGCAAAAAAAAAGAAAGGAAAAGTGCATTTTTACTTGTATAGTTAATTATTTTCTGCTAAATGATTGGCGTTGGTTTTGTTTCATCAAAAATTAAAAAAATTGGCATAATGAAGTCAAAGATACAGAAGAATTGTGTATGTCTATACATATGAAGACATATATAAAAAAGAAATGTATAAAAGTTCACAAAAAGACAAAAGTGACAACAAAATATATAAGCAGGTTAATATAATCTGCTCCTCAGTCTGGAATATCTATATTCTACTAGAATATCCATTTAGTGCCAAGACCTTATTGCCAAGAATATCAATAATTCAAAAATATTCATCAAAGATGATCATTTTGACTTTGACATCTAATTAAATAAAAAACAGAGAGTCAAATAGTCTGCCTTCAACCAATGTGGGTCTATCAGCTAATAGAAAAAAAATCTATTTAGTCATTTACTGGGTTGAATAACTTCAAGGGTTTTCAGAGCCCCCCTTGGATCGCCCTGGGAATTCCCAAGTGAAGCCATCGCCTTAGGAAACCTTCACTTTCTTTGTTTGAGAGAGAATCCCCAACAGATTTAAGTCATATACTGTTTAACTTCACCAAATCCAATTTCCTCCTTTTCTCATATTCCTGTGATATTTTGCAGTATTGTGAGGCCATTTATCTGTAGTCTTAATTGGAAATTCTGATATCTATTTTGACTGTCCTTGGGAGGGATATTTCTTTGTCGTTTTCACTGGAATAACCTGGCATGATGGCCTGGTCACATAGCTGTCCTCAAACATTTGATAGAAGCTGACAAACCCGGGAGATTTATTGGCATTATTAGGAGCATGATGACATCATAACCTTGTATGGAAATCGAGGAATTATCTGTGTTAGATAAAAGTGTTGGAAACCATTGAAAACTTAAAAGATGAAACGTGTTCATTTCAATATGTAGACACAGCTGCTTGTTGTCCTATTGTGAAAACTTTTAAAAAATGTATGTTTTTGCAAGGCCATGATGCCAATTGTGCAGAAATTACACCCAAGCTTTAGAATCCTTCAAGTAGCTTAATTTTACTCCAATGGATCCATTTAGAATCTTAACTATGAGTCTATCAAAGTCATTCTGTTTCAACTCATCCATCATCATGTAAATCTAAGGACTGAGTGTCTGTGTATGGGGGATGGGAAGCTATATTTATCATTCAATTTAAAGCAGCAAGGTTTTTCTCCTTTTATACAAATGAATTAATCTATTTTTGTCATTACGCATAATGTATTTCATTACTGGAGGATAAAAGAGGGGTTAACTCATAAATAATTTAGAGGAAGGGAATCTGGTTGCAGTATAATTAATTATCAACTGGATTTAGAATATGACTCCATGAATGATCATTTTATCTGTCTTTGTCCCAAGGTAAGAAGGACATGTTCCATGAGACAGATTTTTTTTTTTTTATGAGACAGCATGTTTAAACGTGTCTGACCTTTTACAAAAGCCTGTATGCAAAAAAGCAAACAAGTATATATGCGTTTTATGTTGTCTTTATGATGTATAGCTTAAAAACACAGCACTTACTCAACACTTGGATTTGAAAAGGCATCTGGTCCAGTCTATCACGCATTCATATTTTTTCCATTAAAAGGCCCTCTGTTCTGTAAACATATGCAAGCAAAACTGATTAAAACGGCATATCATTGCTTGTTGGTCTTAGATGATATATAGCCTAAAAACCTTGCAAAGTTTCATACATTTCTGAATCGAAACTTATTAGGATTGCAATCCTTCAAAGTATTTTTTTGAACTGCTGAACCTACAACATTTGTGTTTGTAACCAAAAGTAACCATATACTCTGACTATTTTCCCTCAAGCCAATTGAATGTATCAAAGTAGTTTTTCTCTATCGACTGTATTAGATGAGGGATCTGCTAGACGACAAACTGCCATTTCATGATAATCATTATGGCACAAAGGAACATATTGCAATAAATGGAATCTTTGTGATCTGAAAATAATCTGTATCCCGCCTGTTGTATCCAGCATGCAATATTCTTCCACGGGGTGCTCTTCACACTTAACCAGCACTCGCCGTTGAAGAAGGCATCTGGCACGGTCCACTTCCACAAACATTCCCACATCTTAATTTTTCAATTAGCAGGCCCCTTGTTCTCTAAACATATGCAAACACAGCAGGGCATCCTTTAAAATTCAACTCTAATCTGCAGGCTAGTTAGAGTAAATTGGCAGGCTTGTAAACCTTGAGAAATCTGAATAGAGCTCATTATCAGTTCATCTCTGCTGACTGGCTTTTATATGAGAAGCATGTGTTGTAAGCTGAACTATGATTGTTTTTGTGTGAATAGGTATGTGTAGACATGTTTGTGTGGAATGAAAAAAATGGTGAACTTTACTGCAGTAGTGCTACAGGCTACAGCATAAGGCTCTGAATAAAGAAGTCTTTTTTCCCTGTTAAACTCTGTGAATAATGCTGGAAGACAGTAGATTCATAATTGGGTGTTTCTTCAACTTATGACACTTTCATGTCCCAAGGGTTGATTTTTATTAACACTTGCAACTTTTTTCTTTTCTTTTGTTATATCCAGTTCACATTCAAACTGCAAAGTTTTTATCATACTTTATTTATTTTGCAGATACCTTCTATGTATAGATTGTATATCATCACAGATTTATCTTACAATATGAAAACTCATAATAAATGAACCATTCATCTTTAAAAACCACAGTAAAAAGAGCAAACCTAATAAATGATATTTTAACATTTAGATTATGAATATTATTAAATCTATTTTTACCTTTTCTTTTTAGTGTTGTTATTTAGACAAATTTAGTAAATAGTGGGAGTGTTTTATTTGTATAATTTAGTAAATGGAGTAAAAAAAGAGACTTCTTCAAAGCCCAAATGCTGAAAATACTTCAAGAAACAACCAATTGTGAAAAAAGTGCGACGTCTTCTAGAAACCTTAGCATCAAATATGCATATGAAGACGTGTTTGAACATGAATAATGAGATCTACCACTAAATTAATCATCACTGAATATCAAAAATTATAAAACGCGACGGTACCTTGATATTTTGTTGTCAAACATAATACACGTCACGACGTCGTCTCTAGACTCGGGTGTGTCACACGTCAATCAAAGTTGCTTCTCTCTTTAAACCAGCAGTGACGACTAGCGGGAGTGTGAGAGAAACGAAATCCTCCCATTTGTTTTGACGCCAGTACTTCTGTAATTATCAGTCTCACTAACTTTCTTTATGACTAATCATTAGTAAAAGAGCGACGTACGGCTTGATCTGCTTAAGTGCGATAGGAATCATTTGTGTGTTTCTGAAGGCGTGTCGCGCATCTTTAAATCTCTCACGTTTTATATTCTCTTTATATTCCCGTCACTAAGATAACTGTATATCAATGGTAAGTTTTCATACACAGCTTTAGCAGTGTCTTTGTACTTTTTTCATATATCGGACCATAAATGACAACTGTTTTGATATCACACTGTTAGACAGATGGCTGGACAAAAGTCGGAAATCGAGCTTGACTTGATCAAAACTGGAGAGAGAAGCTCTTTGGTAAAAGCTGGTAAGTTAAATAATAACCAACATGCTCGTATATGAGTATAATACACTGAAACGATTTGGTTTGGTGCATGACATGTTGACAACACTGTTTTCTCGCTCATTTTGAGATGGTTATTGATTAATGCAACAGTGCATTAGCTTTCACAGGAGTTAGAAATAGGTGAATCCTGTCCCCTGGATCTGTTTTTATCCGTTTATTCACTATGAGCATTCCTTTTCCATTCCCATAAACAATATAGTTTTTATGATGGTGTAGTATGCTCAGATAAGGGAGACCGGGGCTAGTTGTCACACTGCCTATTACTCCATAGATCCCCACATTTATTTATCAGAAAGTCTTGTTTCAGAGATTATATCATGCACAATATGGATATGCATGACAGCTGTGCTGTGATTGTGAACAGCTGATAATGGCACACCTGAGAATCTGCTCATTTCGAAGCTGCTGTTTAAATCCTGCGACTGTGTCGTCAAAGAGCATGCACTCTGCTGTAATAAAACACGAAAGATTAATCTTCTCCGTCTGTCATATCATAACACGTTCACTTCACAAAGCGAAAACGCAGCGAAGACAAACCACAGAACTTTCTGGAGAAACATTTTTATCCTCTTTTTCTAAATTATTCAACCTGAAGGAGAGAGAGAGAGAAGAAAAAGGCCAATACAGCCCAAAGCCGTTTTCATTTGTCTTTTCCCTTCTCTTTTTTATTTTGGACTAACAATGCAGATTCCTCTACGGAAAATATGTCCCGTGTGTTAATTAATCATAAGACATTAAATGTTAAATAAAAGAGAGAAAAGCACATTGAATAATTCATTTGGGATAGGTGGAAGAAAAAATAAACAAGGTAGTGCAGCCAAAGCAATGATTCATTAATAGTTTGCATTCAGATCTGGCAGATTCATTATTGAATGATTTCTGGGCTCACTTTGAGACCAGTGAGAGCACAGGAATACATCTCAGCATGTTTTCTAGACAGGCCTTGATAAACATTGCTTCAGGATGAAAGAACTTTTGAAATGAGAACTGACACGTTGGATTAGAGAACATTGATTCCTCTGCATATATAGTGGTAGATTTGTTACTGAGAGGGATGTTTAGAGTATTTAAGAGTGATGTATCTGAGCACCACAAAAATTACACTTTCTCCTTTGACCAGTAAATGTGCAGAGACATATATAAAAGTGAGCTTTCCAAAACAAAAAAAGGCACTTTTTAGAACAATGCTGTCGATTACTGAAATGCTGGATTCTGGCTCAGACAATGGCATGAGTTTTTAGGGAGTGAATATAGAGTGCCCACCCACTTTTTCTTGGTTTCAGAAGTAATTTGCCATTTAATTTTTCCCTTAGGGATATTTCAAAAGTCTTTATTAAAGAGTAATAAGCTAAAGCAACGAGCTATTCGGTGAATCAGGACATCACAAACTTTGATTTGAAGATAAAATGTGTGCACCTAATGGCTTTAATAATGATTGAATATGGATGCTGCGTAGATCCATTATTTTTTGCACTCTTACAGTGAGACTCTTAACCCCCCACCCCCGCCAAAAAAAACCAAAATAATATTTCTCCATACAACTCTGACACTAAATGCAAACTAAAGTCACGTCACACAGTAGCTTTATGCGATGAAAAGAATTATGTCATTATTTACCGAAAATCCTGCTTTTTTAAAAACCCGTTCCCTGTTTAATTTTTGGAACATTTGGATATTCTGCTATAAATATCTCATGTCAATACATACAGGTTTTCACATTATGACAGAATGTTCCTTTTGGGATAAACTTTTCTTAGACATTAGAGGATTTTATTAAAAACGTTGTGTACTGTATAATCTCACTTACTACGTAAACATTGATTAATATCTTGCTTAATACATGTAAACATGTAGATTATTGAAAAATTCTCTTTTGCAACAACAACAGAGGTATCCAGCACAGCACCTGGAAGGCTCTCACCCATTCCTGAGCAGGATCCCTGGGAGAGAGAAGCAGAAACCAGCTCTACAGAATTCACATACTCCTTATGCTCAGTGGACAGGTACAGCACTGCCTCCTCCTCCAGCAGCTCTCTGTCTGACTCCCAGGAGAGAGGAGGTGAGTCACGCATCATCACACCTGGGTTTCCGGATTGGCCAGCTTCTACTTTCCCAGACCACCGCACTGCCCTAAAACGCTCTAATATGAATACTTACAACATCAACTGCCACCGCGAATTGTCTTGTATTAAAATTCAAGCTCCTAATTTTCTCTCAAATGAGCACTAGTTTTATACACTATCATGTTTTTAAAAAATCCTTTGATTTTTATTTTTTTATATATATATAAATGTATGTGTTGCCACAAGCATATAATTATGCATTTTTAAATGGTAAATTATTAAAATCGATCTATAATTCAAAATGAAAACTAAGGAAACGCATGTGATTTTAAAGCTGTCTACATCAGTTGAATAGCTGAATTAAGCAGCACATTAGATTAAACTTACATATAGAGATGAATTATTAAAGCCATGCGCAGAGAACTGTGCATGACTATTATGATTCAACAGCGTTTTCAATATGAAATTAATTAGAACAATTTATATACCCTCATTCAGCCGGTAGGTTCAGATGAGTTAGGGTGCAGTCATTATGTCGCAGTGTCGAGGTTTACACCAGCATTATAATGCTTTTCCTGGTACAATATTCAGGGGTTAATCTAATTCCTTCTTTTATGTTCAGATGCAAGGATATTTTGTCCCGCATTACGCTCAAATCTACTTAAAGTCTTGAAAGCCCCATTTAAAGCTTGGGTTATTTTAGTTTTTTTACACAAATCCCTGGGCTGTGTGGATTATTTTTTTTTTTTTTAACAGACCATCACATTAAATCGACTACATTAAAACCACCCTAATTTTTTGATGGTGTGTCATCCTCCTGTTTATGTAATCACCTGGAAGCGCCTGTAAAGGAAAAACACCTATACAGACGAATGATAATTGATTACATCTCCACACAGCTCTATTCCCTCTCTCTTCGGAAGGAAAAGGTGATTCAGTAAATTATGCATGTGTACAGAAGTGCCCGGCGAGAGCTGGGAGGCTTTTAAACTGTTGTATACAAGAGGTGCGGACAGACTCCAGGTCATTAAGGGCCTTTGAGTGTCTATCCCCATCAGCCAAGATCCCAAGGTAAGAGTTTTCAAAGAGACATTTAGCTTCTCTAACACATGTTACACTCTGTGGCCTTTTTAAGCTCTTGGCATGATCGTGTCATATCATTCCGAGCATTTCTGACATTGTTTCTTTTTGTGCTTTTTGACATGTGACAGCATGTGCATTAGATATATTTAATCATTTCGGTTTTAAATGGGTGCATATTGTGATATACTGTTGTAGTCATAAAGTGTGTCTGTTAATGTTTAAAATGTTTCAGCAATTTATTGTCCAGTGTTTTCTTTGTACATTACAGGGTGTTTCTTTGACTATGGCTAGGCTACTTTGGCCTTGTAAAAACACATTTCTCTTGCTACTTTATTTAATTTTCCCACTAACAATGTCTAGAGGTTTATATACAAGCGTCCCAAAAGAATTATGTCATTTCTGTCATATTTCAGATATTTCCATCACATCATGCATTTTGCTTTAAAACAGCAGGGGATATTATGATGAAACTTTTTTAGACTTCCGTTTAGAATTTTACAGTTAGCATTTTCTAAATAAGCACCAAAATGATAAAGTATTGTTTTTTGTGCATAAGTGCATTTCTGCATAAACACCCAGAGCTAGGGTTGGGCGATGTCGACCATTTGGCATCGTACGATGTCAACATCGCGATGGACGATGGCCCCACAACTGACAAAACAGTGTTCACACGAGCAGATGAGAGAGAGGATTGAGCGTAGGAGTGATCGCGCGCAAGTGCTTGAATTGCGCGCTGATGACACATCAAGTGCGCGCGAGGGTTTGATATTAGCTTGCGACCCCGTTTCTTCCCATGTACATCTGTTTTCCTGACGCGGAAATGATTTACCGCGCTCGCCAGCATCAGTGGTTCGCTCGCTTATTAATGGCATAGATTTGCCGCCATAGATTAAGTGTGTTTTTCGCGAGCTTGTTGCTGCTTCTGCGACGGAGCGGAGCATCGCGATGCCGGCTCAGCATCGTGATGTCTATCGGCCATCGGCGATGGATGATGGCATCGTCTATCGACCCAACCCTAGTTCAATCCTTCCAATTTCTGCGTAGAACCATTTGTCGCATAACACGGAAGGTCCAAGCTAGAGACTGGACCTCTTTGAGCACCTTAATAAACAAGATCACAATCTTGTAGCAAACGTGTCTGCAAGGCAAAAAGGGAGACCGGTTAACCTCAATGTCAAGTTGGCAAACTTGGCGGCAATACGCAGACCTTGCTTCCCAGAAGCAAGCAGACTCATATTCCAGAGAAGGGTGGATGTGTCTGTGATGCAGACAACATTCGGAAGTAATTTTGCCTTGATTACAGTTCGAGTGGCTTGTCAGATCAAAACCATTCACCTACACCCTACCCTGCCAAACGCTCACTCACCTCTGCTTTCCGTTTAGTCACCACAGTGTTTCCCTGCCAGTGACGTCTGCCAACTATTCAGCAGCGTACATTATCATGAATCATGAGGCAAGATGGGGAAAAACGATGTCGCTGATGTGTGGCATTCACACTTGTCCAAAGATTGATCGGCAGCGTAATTAGGCAGGAGGAATTCCAGCTTTCTTCACACTCCAAAGCCATGGACTGTTTTTATCGTCCTCAGTGCTAATGGACCGAAAGGGAGTAGACTGTCATGAAAGACCTTCTAAGAAATGAAAAATCAGCCCGAGGGAAGTTAATCTAGTCTGGAACGTTAAGCCGCGGGGACCAACTGCAGGTGGAAACCTCAAGCGCCGCCAAAAACGTGCTTTAATAGACGCTCGCTTTGTTGTGACCTATTTCAGTTTAATCAGAGTACACACCGAGATAAGAAATCTGTTTTCACTTGGGGAGAAGCAGAAGTTCATTCACGTAGGCCTGAGGAAAAAAAAAAAGTGGGGGTAGAAAGGAAACATTAGACGGTCAAGCGTTCCTGTGAAAGGCTTTGAAGTTTTTCAGAGGGACCAACAAACTCTTTTACTCCTCTGTGATTTATAGTACAGCTAAACAAAACAGCCAATCTCTTCGCATCTAATCTCTGTTGTACACAACCAACAAGCCATGCTTTCAACAGTTTTATGACTCCTAAATGAGTCAGTCTAGTGACACTTAGTCCTTTTCATTCATTCTCTTGTGGTTACAGGAGGATTAGTCATGTTTCATTGCTCGGAAGAGCCTTTTTCTCTAGAATCCAATGCAAAAACAATGGCATCTGTGCCAAAACAGTGGTAACTGATCAAACTTAAGTGGACTAGTGACCCTGAGTAAAATCAACCCTCAACAGTGAATGAATATTACGAATAGCTTTCTTTGGTGTGGGCCACGGTAGGCGAAACGGAAAATGAATTGGACGGGCTTAACACCATTCGTACCGTTAACTCTCGCAGTAAACCGTGCCGACTCACAGCTGAGCTTGCGTTACGTTTGCTGAACTCTTTTGCAGACGACTGGCTTTCTAAAAACGCAAGCCAACTATTGTGCTTCAGTCTATTCAGGATCCAGTTTCTTTGTTACTACCTCTTTCTTGGAAGTAGATGCTGGCTTTTTTTGGAAGAACCAAATAGAGAGACTGACATCAGGCCTGCATCATCTTTTGGAAAATCCTCAACTCTGTGAAATCCAGTCGCTTGATGATAAACAGGCGTGCCTGGGACAGGCTAAATAAAGACTCTATCTCTGCTCTGTGAAATGACTAATTGCTTAGATTGACGTTTTACAACCTACAAGCAAGGACCTTGAGTGGGGGGGGTCGGAGACGAGAGTCTGGACTGAATAGATCTGGTCGGGTGGCCCAGAAAGGAGGAAGGTGTCCCGTGGACGGCGCTCTCCGTGTGAAGAGATTGTTTGTACTAGTTCAGGCCTGGCTGTGTATACACAGCTGGGGTCTCCATTTCTTGGAGAACACCCCCCACCACCACCACCCTTTCTTGTCAGAAAAGTCTTCACAGAAACGTTCCCTTGTCATTTCCACCCTACTTTATCTACTGCCAGATGTCTCCCAAACTTTTCCACCTCCCTGTGTTGGGTTTTCAAAGGGAACCGGCCTACGATTGCACAAGGGGCTTCGTGAAGGGGTGGGGTCAAACAGAGAACCAGACGCAGGAGGGTGGGGTCCCGAAAAAGGGTTTAGGTATTTGGTCTAGTGTGCCTGGGGCGCTTCTTTCCCACAATTCACACCACCTGATGGGAACTGCCTTTACGGTCCTTTCAGTCTGTCATTTTCTCATAACTCCAGCCAAGGATTTCACCTCTGATAGAACGTCTCGTGCACACGTGAGGGAGGCTTTCGTCCCCCAGATTACCTCATTGTTCCTGCTCTGAGAAATGTGGCCACAATGTAAACTGTAGCATTAATTTCACACCGGCTACAGTGAAGAGGGAAGCGCACCAGCTTTAAACTAAAGTACTGTAAATTACCCTCGGAGCGTTTCTGGGTCACACTGACGCAGTGTTACCACATTCTTGAAGCAGGCCTGAGACGGTAAACAAACCGCACATCTTCACAGACGTCAACACAATTAAGACTTGAGAAAATATGAACTTTGGAAGCATAGCAGTGCCTTACCTCTCTCGCACTGTGGCCCAGTAAAACCGTAGACACAGGCACATCTGTTGGGTCCGATACAACGCCCACCGTTTTGACATCCGCTCTCACACACAGCTACAACAATTGGTCAAATGAAAGAATCTGTATATTAGTATATTTTTATGCTACAATTAGAAAATATACAAACAATGTTCTATGGAATGTTTGGGAAGGTCAGTGAATAAAAATAAAATACAAACAAATGAAGCATAAATATATAAAAATAACATATGGCATGCATGAAAACATTTAGATAAATATATAGCTGGGTTTGAATCCCAACTGAGATCATCTCTGTCTGTAAGCCAATCTATTGTTGTCTGTGTCTGGACAGGTATGTGGTGATGTCTGGACATTGTGAAAAGAAAAATTCACTTACGCTGTCCACAGTGAGTTCCAGTGTAGCCCTTTTGACACGAGCAGGCATCTTCATTACAGGCGCCTCCATTCATGCATCGGACGCTGCAGGACTGGACTGTACAGAGACAGAGAGAGGTCATTAGAATTCGCATAGAGTGCTCAATTGTGCTCTGTGTAACAATCAACCATGCATGCAGCTAAAAGTAACAGACAAAACTTTATACTAAAACATTTCCAGAATTCAGTTCAATCTGCTTCGAAAACTTGGCATTGCACGCTTTGAATATGGTTACCACTGTGATGAATTGCACAAACAACTGCTGTGCCAACACTCAGAAATTGCAAGTAAATATCACAATGTAACATAATGAATTAAACATCAAAATTTAAAGTAGAAAAACAGAAATCGGATCTAATTATCTCCATGCGCAATTTTGAAATCAATTCAAATAGAATCGATTTTTACGTATAAAAATGTCTATTTCATGAAGAGCAGTGCGTGAAACATTTTTTCTTCAACTGTGCAAACTGTATTTACACCCTTACACTGGTTTATAACTCAGTTTACTGTATGTCCCTCGCACTATTTAACTTAATCATAATTACAGTGTGTTTTTGGAAAGAGTCGTAATTGTTTTACGTATTTATTGTCTTTCCAATATCAGCGAATTCCTGGTAACCTGGCCAACAAAAGCCTAGTTTCATCCTGAATATCTACCAGACGTTTTGTAGATTTATTTTCCAACGATTTTCATGAAATGGAAATTCTCTCGGCGCAGAATGAATCGTTTAGCAACACTTTCAATAGAGTTTGCATATGAAACCATGGCGATTGAAAAGTGCATTTAGATTACACAACGAATCATCTCTGATGGGAGTTTTTTAAAGAGATGGATGTTCCCCATCGGTTGCATCAAAACGTTGCTCTCGCCAAACTCTTTGGTTCTGTCTAAACAAAGGCATCGTGCCATTACGCTTCAGCCCAAATATAATTCAAGCTACTACTTATCCCTGACAAAAAATACAGAAAAGAACAGCTCCTCATTTATTCCTTTATCTTCGCCTGCCATGATCTAATCTTTTAAAGAAATCTAATAAACTGAAACAGAGGGTAAAACATGAAAAGGTTTTTTTGTCAAAATTTGCCTGTTTTTGTCTGATTTCACATGAAAAATGTGGCTGGATGGAGATCAAACGGCACTGGCGTCGATGGCATGCTTTCAACAGCAAGGCCTGTAAATGTTTGAGCATGGGTCGTGTTTTCCTACAGCGCAGGAAATGACTTCATTGGCTAGACCTGCTGACGGCCCCCTACAGGTGGTTCGCTCGCTGACCCATGCTAAGTGAGCTGCACGTGCTGAGACGCACACGCACAAAACGGGGCTCCCCGAGGCCTGCCACCCCACAATGCACCTCTGTCTGCAGCAGTCACATCTGTCAGTTTTTTACAAGCTACGTTGACGACCGGAAACATGAGCTAGGCTGAAAAACAGAGGTCCTTTATGGTTGTTTTTTCTCGCGGCGTGGAGTGGAGATCCGTGGCCTGTCAACGTCAGGTTCACCAGCGAGTCATCGTGGGGTTCAAGATGAAAATGAATAGCTTCTCGAAGTAGTTCTTGTTCTGGGCTCTATTATGTACCCAGAGATCACATTTTAGAGCTGTCAGTCAGGGTTTGTGGGTTATTAACATTAAAAGTATTAAGTAACATTTCCGTTACTTGAAATACAATAAACGTTAACTTAAAATAATTAAATATAATGTAAAATATAAACATATTTTATTTTATTTTTTTATATTTGAAAATAACTAAAACAAAACTTAAACTAGTTTAAGAACAAAAAATGTTTATTTCAGTTTAAAATTGTAAACATTTCTCATTTTTATTAATTTTAAGTTGAAGTACTAAAATACCTCAAACTTAAATTAGTTTTTATTTTAGTTATTGCCAATGCAAAATTTTCATTTCAATTTAGTTTCGAATACTAAAATATCTCAAACAAAACTTTGCAAGACTTTATTTTAAGGTGTCCTTGAAACACGTTACACGTGCTTACTATCATAATAAAAATTCATTATGCATAATTACATGCGAGTAGCCCTAAACTCTAAAACTCTAATCCTAACCTCAGTCATGTAGTAATTTAGTTAGAGTTAAGTAATGGAGTTAATTAATATCACTCAATAAAAATTTTTATTAAAAAAAATTTCTAATTTAAATTTAAATTACACTGTAACAAAGACAACTTAAAATAAAGTGTAACCCAATTTTTTTTTATTTAATTTAGGTCCCAAGGCAACATTTCTCATTTTCATTTAGTTTAAACTTAAGTACTAAGAAATTAATATTGGTAGCACATTGTCTTATTAGTAAACACTATTTGCATTAACTAACAGTAAGCAAAACATTTGTTACAGAATATATTCGTTTTTGTTAACTACAAAATTTTTAACAAAGTTTTGTTAAAATACAACTATTTAGTCAAGTCAGTTCAGTTCCATAAAAAATATTAAGATACAATTTTTTTACTTTAATAATGTATTAATAGCTAAAAATGTCATTAACTATTAGAGTTTACTAATGTTAGCAAGTGCAATGGGTTAACAAAAACCATTAAAAATTACTAAATTTGATAAGATAAAAACTTTTAAAAACTAATTGAAAAAAATACTTGAATAGTATATTATTTACACTAAAATAGCACTACTGATGGCCCAACAAAAAAATACATAAATAAATGTTCTGTACTGATGTACGGTAATTAGACATTAATGACGAACAGAAAGAGGTTAGCGTTACACTTTCTTGAGCACAGCTGCAGTATTTGGACACTAATTGCTACGGCTAACATCCGTGTGTGGCGGCTTGTTATTTATGGAGTAATTGCAGATTCATAGCTGAATCATAAATGTGGCGGCTCCCAACCACTGCAGACGGTACGCGGTCGGGTGGGCGTAATGACAGCATCACCGATCTCGCAAATCCCATAAGGCTGCCAAAACAGAGTACAAGCGTATGTTTAGCGTTTGCTTTCGAACAGTCAGTGGACTGGCAGCCGAATTAGATGGTCAATTTCTCATTGCAGAATAAATTGACTCTGGTTTTACAGCTTACGAGACCGAACCCTATGGTTTGGTGCATTTGGGTTTATTTGTCTATGACCACATATTCCGGGCATTCGCTGAGAAACGGCTTGGCGCCATTGGCAGAGAGCAAGTACAGTAAGAGAAACCTGCGCTAATGCTAAACACCTCGTCCAGGAATCACCATCGCTCATTACTTTCCCCAGCGCCATCTAAACAAAATCAATCACGCTTGTAAGTCATTAAAAATGCTCGGAGCAAGGTTTCACTGGCGGATGTGTGGTCTCAAATTTAACATATCTCAACAGAAAACACTCCTAGCTTAGCTAATGATTCAGAGGATGAAACGCTATACATCGTCAGAGCATTTCCAGCGGCCGTATCTCTGCTCAATTTCAACTCTCAACCTAATAAATCGCTGGAAATGTCAAGGAAACGTTCAAAATTATGACAAGCCCTTCAACCACAAAGGAAGCAAGCAGGGTAGAGAGAATTATATAAAAAAAACACACACATCTACAGTCAAAGCTGTGCCCTAGCGGTTAGCGCACATGCTCCAAACATTGCAAAAAGCCATTTCATAGCCATTTCCTCCTTTACTAAGCTATGCCTATGAATGAAAGCACCCAAAACAAGAAAGAAACTAGTTTTTGAGACCGAAATGACTGAACTCACCTGCGGCCGCACCACAGCTAGGGGCGAGATGACCACTGGAGCAGGTACACATGTTGGGCCTCGAGCAAAAGCCATCTCCACATGAGTTTCTACAGATCGCTGGAGAGACGAATATTCATGATAAGTGATCAGCAGAGGCATTTTGTTCTGTTAGCATACAAACAGGTGGATAGTACACAACAATAATTAACTATGTGTTAAATATTACTTGTTGCTACTGTTTTTCACACATACTTTGCAGTGGGACTGGGTTTTGAAACAATTTTAACGTTACAACTTGATTATTCATCTTAAGCCGGTAATCTCTCAATTCGTCTGTTAAAAAAAACGTAAAAGTCATGTTGGTCCTACACCAATAACATTGAAGGAACATTAGCTTATTTGTATGCAAACACTTAAAAAAGTACTTATAATTCTATGTAACTATAAATTATTTAATATACAGATTTTGCTAAGTTTTACTCTTTCTTTTAACATACCTGCAGATGTTTATTTGATGCTGAAACTGCTATAAAAGCAGCTTGGGTCTTTATCTCTTGGGGGTTGTGTTGTGGTTAAAGGTCTTGGGGTCAAACCCCAGAATTTATGAACTAGTGAGTAGATTATTTCCCCCTGATGTACCCTTGTGCAAGCAACTCAACCACAGTTAGCCTAAAGCTAAATGCTAACTTTGTGGTTAAGTGACCTGTGAGTGAGTGGCATCTTCAGCACGCAACTTTAAAAACAAATATCGCAGATACTTACGAACTATACACTGGTTCCCACCGGGAAGCGTTTTCCACCCTGGACAACAATAGGAGTGGAAGCGAGAACCGCATACGTTGGGCCTGAAACAACGGAAAAGAGTCCATTAAATTACAGAAACCAAATATTATTCTCAGAAACATACAACAGAGTGAAATATCTACAGTCTCAAAGACCTCCTGACCCTTCGCAATAAATATGGCTCAATACATACAACGGCCCCAAAGGACTTTCCAGGGAAACGACACGAAGAGTTTGTTTTGAGTAGAACCATAACCAAACTTCCTGGGACAGAAATATTTATTAAAGCTACTCTTACTCTCCCGAATGCGCTCATACATGAGCTGTTTTTTGGGCAGCTTTCTCACAGAGAGTTGGTTCCAAAGAAAAGTGTTTGTTTAGTCATTACTGTATATGTGTGATTAATGACAGGACCAAACCCAAAGAGTATTTCTTTGCTTATGCGTGAACGATCCCAGCACCATGTTTTGGGGCTCGCTGTTTAGTGATTTGATCCAAGTCGACCAACTAATAACCGACAGCTTAGAGGCAAATCGCCTTCAGAATGTCTCATTTTAGTATCTTTCCAACAAGCCTTTGGGATCTCCATCAAGCCTGGACACTTGCTGCGAAAACAGTTTTATTTCTATCAGCACCAAGTTAAGCCTGTCGTAAATGAACCCGCTGTAAAAAACCCCACAAGGTACATCTGTCTTTCTACGCACACACATAAATTCCTTTCCTCTACACGTCAAGATGTTTACAAATGTCAGTCACCTGGGGACGACCAGCTGTAGTTTGAATCTTTTGAAGGATTTCAAACCACATTGCCAGACGACACAACTGCTAACAGAAGAAACCAAGAGAGAAGTGGAGGGCCAGAAAGAGTAGAGGGCTAGAAGTTGGAACATGAAAACGGAAAAAGCTGGGGAAAGGGCAAGAATCGGTGGGAGGTAAAGAAAACAAGTGGAAGTGAAAAGTTTGGGGGGGTTGGGAGGTGCTTCGCGGAAAACAAAAGCAGCAGCGGAAATTAGGCCAGAAGATGATGAATTATCAGCAATGTGGAACCGTAGAGTCTTGTTTCTCAACTGGAGCCTGAAAAATTAGGTTTGAAACTCATGCAAAAAGACGCCAAGAAGGTTATTCCTGGACGTAAACTGATTTCTTAAATCCTACGCTTTTCAGTAGGGATGCACTGAATGTTTGGCAAAAGAAATTATTCGGCCGAAAATGTGCAAAGGCTGAATGATTTGTACCGAACAATGGCATTTTTGGTAACGCGATCAAATCAAATGCACGCTACAACAATGCATAAGTGTTTAACAGTCTGAGATGAGTAAGGGGTAGTGATGTGAGAGTGTTATATGTGCGACGACATCTCCCTTGATTTTGAGCACTGAGGTCTTCCTGCAAGCAAGAAATCCATCAACGATGTTAGTATTCTCATTTTACTATAAAACAATAACAATGAAGATAATTACAACAGTTCTATTAATAAGTTTATTATAACATTTACTCAAAAGTTTGGGATCTGTAATATTTTCTAATGTTTAAAAAAGTCCGTTCTGCTCAGAAAAGTTGCGTTTATTTGTGAAGTAAAAATACAGTAATACTGTAAAAATATTACAATTTTAAATAACCGTTTTTTCTGTGATCAAAGCATTTTCAGCATCATGACTCCAGTCTAATATGCTGATTGGCTGCTCAGAGTGTCCAGTTTTCCTTCTCTTTTGTCTTTAGCCAAACACATGCCTGATTAAAAAGGGGTATAATATTTTGTTTGAAAAGTTAGACAAAACAGAAAAAGCACATTTTGACAATTTAAGTTATGCAGTGGTCAAGAAAAATTGGCCAAAAAAAAACATGAAAAACTGTGTGCGGTGTCAGTTTCAGCTTCAGCCAACAATTTTCATTTCGGTGCATCCCAATTTTTCAGTGTGTTCACACTACTCTAAGCTGGAACACTACTTCGGGTGGTCGTGAAATATCTGCGGTGCGTACCAGAAAATGCATTTCACACACGCAATCCATGTGCAAACTACTAAATGTATTAGTCGCAGTACAGTGTGTTTACCAATACTAAATGAAGAACATGTACGCAACCCAGCATCTCAAAGAGATATTAATTGGTAACGGGTTCTTTGCTACAAGGCAAATACCTGGAACTCCTTCAGCTAGATGGACCAAATCATTTCACTTCACTGGGTCAAATTCTTTTTCATTTACAGGGTCTGCAAGCCCTCAGGCCTAAAGAGATTTGCAAGCAATCCTTTGCCAAAGATCTCTGGATAAAGCAGGTCAACTTTTTGACGTTTGAGAACCCCTCGAAAACTGAATTCCTGGACAAGGCTGAGATGAGGTCATAAAACCTAACAGGATGAGGAGAGAAGGTTAGACAAAGATAGCACAATTCCGTCCCACCAGCTACCACTCCTAGAGAGGTCAAAGGTCGATTTAGAGGCATCTGCTCCCACCCCCCAGGATTGCTGCTAAGTCCAGAGCCAATGAGCTAATGGCACGGCTGTAAAGCCTCTGGATCTCTACGGCCTTTCCTTCTCCAACTTGGACCCTTATGAACTCCAATCACACTGCCGTCTAGACTACACACACTGCAACGATGCAGAGGGGGGGTCCCATGTGGGAATCGCTATCATGCATTAGCTGGTCCATCAGACACTTTGGAGCAACTGATTTTATCGGGAATAAACAACAGAAAGCAATTGGCTGTTATGCTTTTTCTTGTTTGTTGCAATACAATGAGTGCATTTGATAAGATGATAAGAATTTCTGGGCATGCTATTACGCACACATAAGGAGACACTTATCAGATCTGTGCCTTCCTTTCCACTGCTTAAATGATATAACCCTACTGAAAAGAGAATAAACATACTGCTTTTGCTTTTTTTTGTTGGCGCCACATCCACAGGCAATTTTTTGGTTCTTCAACTTAAACATTTATTTCTGCAAAGAACAATTCCACAACAAAACGTTGTTGGCTTGTAGCAAGCTCTGCGAGATCCAAGAAGGATTGTTTTCCTTTTGACTGGCATGCGCTTCTAGCTGTTAAAAGAATATAAATCCAATACAAAGAACTCAGCCTCCCTGGGGAAGCAAAGATCAAACATTCTAGAAGAACCGGAGCCCATCTTTGGAATCTAGTGGAGCTGACATTGCCTCTGAGACATGTTGAGCAAATGAAGAGAAACCCTGGCCAAGCCAGCAAGACTTCTAAAAACATCTACCCTGAGTATGCTGCTGGCTTTGTACTGGGCGAAACTCCTCAGGGTTGGCACCGAGCACCACGTAATCATATTCTCGCCCCAAGCCCATTGCTTTTACAGCAGTCTCCCAGACTTTACCTTCATTTAAGGGGCCCCCAAATCCAGCGTGATCAGACTTCTCCAATCTGACGGCCAAATTATGCTTAACAACAAGAGCCAGTAGGCTCCAAATCCTACTGCAGCTCTTTTAAACCGTCTGACCCAGGATAACTTGGCTTGATTGGTCAGCAGAAGATCAAATGTGCAACATGGTTATAATCGGCGTCTTAAGGGCCGTTCTTACACTGCTTTGGTATGTTAAATAGGATTACAAATGGTGCACGCTGCTGATTAGACCATTCTTACAAGAGTTGGTCTTTATGTTGAAGAAAGGAAACTGTTGGACAGGAAAGCATGGGCTCTCAAAAGGGCATTGTGGTATATTTCTTACGTGTCTCAGTGCCACATGGTTCTGCTCCATTGACCGTATCAGACACTCCCTCATAGTTTACCTGGAAACTTGGCCAAAGTAGTCAGTTAACTAATTTTTGAGTCTGATACAGGTCAACTACTATTGGTCCCACTTCTGGTGCCATACAGAATGGTGCTTTTGTTTCTGAACGTTTTGTTTGGCCTGGCTAGATTAGATTCAGACCTAAACAGCAAAACCCTTCCCTGATTAAATTAGGAATTAGAGACATATCTCTGATTTGAAATGCTCTTTCTCACCTCCAGCTTGAAAACAAATGTCCCTTGTTGGAGCCCTCCTGAGTAATCAGAATACCTCATTTCCTGCTGCAGTTTGCAGGGGAGTTATAAGCAAGTACAGATGAGCAGATGATTGGAATAACTTTTTCGAGCACATGCGCGACACAAAACAGCCATTGTTTTCCAAAAATGAGAAAAATACACAGCTTTGGCTTCGCTGAGCTGAATGCAGACACTAAGTTTGGGAGCCACTGGAGGGCTTGGAAAAACATCCATCATGCAATCAATCATCTTTTAATACATTTAAGTGTGTTTACCTCAACTTTCAAATGAAACCAGAGACCCTAAAACACCATGCATTCTTCTTGGACATATATAGACGTACAATTTACGATAACCAAACAATAATATCTTTCAACGGTGCGAGTTATCAGGAGGAAATGACACTCCTGTTGTCATGACCAACATACCGAGGCATTTGAGTACTTAAAATTCCTTCACAGTGGACTCACAACACTTCTGCAGCTGGCTCCATCAAATACGTTGCTTTCTTAATCGTGCTCTCAACGCAGTTTGGCTCTAACCCAAACAGCACAGCAGGTTGCACCATAAATCTACTGCATTAAAAAGAGCATTTAAAAAAGCTTCGAATTCAAGCTTTAAAGATGAGATATACCAATCCTCAAATGAATATACTGTACTTCTGGTAATAAAAGTTGAGTTAAACCCTCCGCCTTATATGGTTAGGCCATTATAGTGTCCACTTCAAGACTGAAGCTGACAGAGAACAGGAGCAGGACGTGACTGAAAAAACTCTTACCCCCTGAGGGACTCCTGGCCTCTCCGGCGGACCCTCTGTTGCACCTCCCCCTCAGGCCTTCCAGTGAATCGACTGGCCTGGATGTCTCCATCTCCTTGCGCCTGCACTGAATGGACCGCGGCCCACCAGATTGCGGCCCATCCGAGCACCACCTTGGCCAGCTTCCACAGTCCCATTGGCCCCTGCTGTGCGACTCCTGAAGCGCCGTTAGACGTGCCTCACCCGCAATAAAACTCTTCCTTTCCAATGAGCTCTTCAGACGCGAACTTCAAGCTAGTGCACTCCAGACTGAAGGCTAAAAAAAGAGAAGATAAAATGCATAGCTTTACCGCTTAGTCTATTTGGCATATATACAGTGAACATACGAACAAATATGCCCCCTCGTAAATTTAGCCAATAAATCGCCTACGGACGATGATGGAGTTTTTTTATAAAGTGTAGTATTATTCCAGGCAAACCGTGTGGCTGTTTAAGCGCCAGCTTGCATCCTTTTACAGGCCCACTTAGACTTGTCTTAGCGTGTAGAAATAACCAACTCTTGGCCAAGATTGGACTCCTGGTTTTGTCCTCAACTGGCTCATTAAAAATACGATTTTATGGTAAATAATGGGCTTTAAAAGATTTAGAATCATTGCAGAAATGGGTTTCGACTTCAGAGCGGTGGCAAAACAACATAGTTTTCTTTTCAGCATGATATATTTGTGTTAAACCTCCACAAAGCGGCGTACTGCTTAATAAGGACGTTCTTTAACGGAGGTAATCTGGTTGTGTCTCCACAGACTTCCTTATTGTAATATATGAGTTTATTTTACCACAAGCCACTTTTGCAAAAAGAATACTGTTTAACATCAAAGGCTTAAAAAGTTGGTTTAATAACAAGATTGTGATAATTAAGTTAGTTAAATTACAGTACACCATCTTAGATGACAGGTCTAGTAGGTCTGAGAAGGAAAGTTTGAAGTGTTTCAAGTGGGCGGAGTGAACAGGAAAAAAATGTGTAAGGAAAAGCATTTTTTTACAGCATAGGTACATTTTATTTTCTTCTAAAGTATGAATGCAGCATCAATAAAGCATTTGCAACATAAATTAATTAAAATATTATTTCACGTAAAAGTTAGTTTAGTGACTAATGATAAATGTAGTTAAATCACAGTTGATCTGAATTTGACAGGTCTGGCAGAATCTGAGAGGGAAAGTTTGAGGGGTTATTAAGTGGGCGGCGCTAGACGCGGCGCGAACAAAGAAAAAAACTCCATCAATGACAACAATCATCTTTCCAAGGTATTATTATGAATTACATCGATCCGACATCAGACACCGTGACACAATTTGACATCTTGTACTTTAATTATGACATTAAAATACAGCACGTGAGCGTTTCCTTTGTGAGAAAAAGAAGAAAAAAAGAGTCGCTAGAAAAAAAGTAGAGTTTGCGGAGGCAAATTTGCGATCGCGATAACATTAACTGGCGTCCAGTATTCAGCCAATAATCAATATAATTGTTGCGTTTAGTCTGTTTCAACAAATTAACAATGATATTCTTGCAGATGCGTTTAAGGAGTAACTGTTTAATCTCTTTTAAAGTTAACTGCTTTCATGCTATCTTAACTTTACAACTTTTCTCATCTTTATAATTAATTTCTATGCGGTCATGTACCAGAATAATGCTTTAATTTGAGTTAGCCGGTCAACAAACTGTAAGGAAAGAAACGCCGGTTTGCGTCACCAAGGACTTTTTTTCTTCAAATTAAATTTTGCAAAGAAGCCAACTTCTTGATCGCATGAAATTCGTTCTTTCCTACATTTTAAATGAACATCGCGGTGCACAGTGTAAGCGTTTCGTTGAAACGGATGTAAATAAACCATGCATAAGTAATCAGGATATTGAAGCAGAAATACCTCAGATGTCTCGGAGTGCCTGGAGGAGTCCGTTATTGTCACGGGATATGTTCCCCCTGAATGGAAAACTGCACTGTAGCCCTTGTGAGAAAGGGAAAAGTAAGTAAATTACCCTGATAGGTCGAGGGGAGGTGCTTTGGTAGAAGAACCATAGAGGAGGGGGTTTGAACCCGCTGACTGCCCCCCCTGCTCTGCAACCAACCATTATTTACACGAACGAAACCGTGAATGAAAGAGAAAGCTATGTGATTGAGATCTTTTGTAAAATTTCTTTGTAACCAGTGGTTGATGTAGTAATGAAGTGGAGATTTACTCATGACCTACAAATGAAATCCACAACAATCACAAGCCAACATTTTACCTGACATGAATAACCATACCATTGCAATGATGTTTGCAATACCTTTTTTATATATATATATGTACAGGCCTATTTATGTATAATATGACTCATTCTATAATTGCCAGTACATTTGGTGTCCCCATATGTCACCGTCAACTCTGTTATCTAGGTAGACTTACAATGGAGAAAATAGTGTAACAGAATTGACATTTTATTCATTTTTTTTCTGTCATAAATGTTAAGAACACATGATACTAATGAAAACAAGACTAAAAGAGCTTTCATATCACTAATAAATTCTGTTTTCCATATGATTTTGTGGTAACAGAGTAGACGTTTTAAAAAAATACTCTTGGTGTAAGAAGTTTTTAGATTCAAAAATTTTCTCAGAGAGGGCACGGATACTTTTCATAGCTTCAGATCGTATCAGTGAGTGAAGGTGACATCATTTCCTGTAACTTCCACAATTATTCCACCAATTTAAAGGCAAAATATGGTATGGTAACAGAGCTGACACGACATTTGGGGACACACATGAACACAAGAAAAAAAAATATTTTAAATAATTTAATGTTGTAGAGTTAAGTAAGTAACTATTTAGGGCTTTAATAAATAAAATGAATAAACTGTTGCCAAAAATATTTTGATTGAACATTGATACATAATCACAAAAAATACACTGACTAATGCAGACAAGAATAAATCATGATTTTTAGATTAATTTAAAACACATGTGTAATTCATAAAGAAAAAAATAAATTAAAATAACAAAACATTTAACCGTTTGAAAAAAAAATTACTCAATGACACCAAATGTATCCGCAATTATAGAATCACCCATATATTGTTGTACCCATATGAATGTTTATATATATATTTCTATTTTTGGCAATTATTCATATATATATAAATATATATGTTTTGCAGAAGATATAGAAAAAAATAATCAAATATGCTGACAAAGTATATAATATAATATTATTATATATAATATTGCTATAATTGTTATAATTATATTTTTGATGTGTAAATGTAAAGCATTAACAAAAAATGAAAAGTTTCTATAATTTATGAGACTTTGTTGCATGTAGCATATATTTTTAAATTGCGTCTGCAAAATAAATGCGTTTTTACCAAATTTAATTAAAAACGTTTTAGATTGTCTTTGTATGTATGTATATATGTATGACTTCATGTTGCACACAAACATCTACCATTTATATTTACGATTTATGAGAAAAGTTGAATCGAACATTTAAACTTAGTCTTAGTATATGGTGTGATCTATCATGGTATGATTTATATGCACTTTATTTTCACAGCATATGCAAAAACAACAAAAAAGATGACCTTTACAATTAAAGTAAAACATATTCCATTACTAAAAAGTCAAACTAAAGTAAAACTGACTTTCGGGTCATTCAGGTTCAACGCGTTGACATCATATTTAAAGGGTGAATAATTCAGTGTTAACAAAGCTTTGTTTTCTCACTCAGCTTCTTTACTGCTACCTAGCTCGCCTGATTTTAATTGGCTGTTAGGGTTGACGCGCCACCTGGGTGGTCGAACAGCTGAGCGCAACCCAAATGTGAGCGACCCAACAGATTCAGCAGGTTTAAAAAACATGGATGCCTTTGTTGTCTGAGCAATTTCAAGAATGGCCCTTGCGTTTATTGGCCCTCAGTAAGTCAAAAACGTGGGAGATTCGGTAAAAACATGTCGTAAAAGTCAATTGAAGAAATTAACGCGTAGCTGTGTTTGAGCATGTCTCGTGATTAAATCACCTACGTCATGTAAGATACGTCCATGGGTTGTTAGTGCTAGAAGTGATTTGCGGCGTGTTTTCCGATCCCCCTCGTCCTTGGAGCGAACGCAGTGGAATGAGATAGGAGCAATGTTCTTGGCAGAGACGTCTTTCTCCGAGACCCACGCGGCTCGCCCCTAAACAGAACCACATTGTGCACCGAGCCCGCTTTCCCTTTTCTTTTTGACTCCCCCTCAACATCTGACAGGTTGTGTCGAACAGTATGTTTGCGCCCAAAGAGGATGCGGCATCCAGAGGCTTTCCAGGAAGATGATAAAGAAGACTTTTACTGACGAATCTTGTGGCTGACTATTGGGACAATTGTAAACACGGTCTGCTTTCCTTATTAGTGGCATTTGGTTAGCAGGCATCGCCAATACTTTTTTGAAAATGTACGCCATCCTAGATGTAGATGAGTTTGTTTCTTCATCAGATTTGGAGAAATGTAACCCTCCATCAACTGCTCACCAATGGCCGTGAATGGGTGCCGTCAAAATAAGAGCCCAAACAGCTGATAAAAACATTAGAATAACCCACAAGTAATCCACAGCACTCCAGTCCATCAGTTAACATCTCGAAAAGCATAAAGCTATGGTTTTTTGTGAGAAACAAATCCATTTTTTTGTTTTTGGCAGAAATATGTGTTCGTAATCCATAATAATACGTACTCCTTACTCTTATCCAAGCTATATTATGGATTGTGGACTCATATTTTATCCAGAAGCAATAGTTTGAAGTTAGAAATGGCTTAATGGTGGATATGTTTTCATACAAACACAGCTTTTGGCTTTTCCAGATGTTGATTTTTCTCTAATGAATCAAACTGAAAACATAGAAAATATGTGTCAGTACATGCTCTCGATATGCTATAAAGAACATTTTTAATTAAATGTGCGTGTTTTTGCCAGATTGTTTGTTAGAAAGGCAGGGTGGGAGATGGTGTTGTTCTACGGCTGGAGTTTGTCCTAAAGATTTGTTTAGAAGAGATGACAAGTCCTGCGTGAACCAGATGACGATCCAGTTGTTTTTAATATGGTTCTGGTCTCACAGAGAAGCCTCTGTTTCACTCCTCCATTAATCCTGTCCATGCCACTTCCATTGGCTTCAGCTCTGCATCTCTGTCTTCTTTTTTAAAACAACATCATATTTTGTTTTCGGGAACATAGTGCGTTTTAAAAACAGGAACTGGATTTTATATGAGCCTTTCTGGGTCATACAATGTAGAAACAAGTTCGATAACAATAAATGTGTTCCCAACTAGCCTAAACAGGCAGTTTGTTTGGGTTTTGTGGTCTCCCACCATGCATTGCAGTGTGATAAATTCTGCAGTTATTACTATTACTGGGATCACTGGTTGTTTGTTTGGTGACTGTATTTATTGCTGTTTTGGTACTGTTGCTCTTGTTGTGCTTCATGTTGTGTGCATCTACAGTATTCTTCAAAAGTAAGCGTTGGTATAATTTTTAATGTGTTTTTAAAAAAAAAGTCTTTATTGCTGCATTTATTTGATTAAAAATAGTCCAAACAGAAATAATGTGAAATAAGCTGTAAAAAGTAGTCTATTTCTGAATTTTCAGCATCATTACTCCGGTCTTCAGTGTCACATGATCCTTCAGAAATCATTCTCATATACTGATATAATATACTTTGTCCATGTAGTTTCACCAACGGTGTACTTTTTTAGGAGATACAGTTAAAATAAATAACTCATAACTTAGAAACTAGAAACTTCATATGATATATAACTCCCTTGAGCTTGATGAAACCTGCATTTCATCTGCCAGGAAACTAGATACTTCTATAGGTCCTGATATATGAAGAATCTCAGCTGAAATCTGTTATCGGTGCGTCTCAGAGCATCGCAACTGAGGCCGTAGCAAGACACCTCTGTCATTTATTTTGGAAAGCCGTTTGATTCAAGCCACATGGGGAACGATTTGCACATTAGATCTGTGCAAACTATAAGCATGTACATATCTTCAGGTTCCTGAGAGTTTCTTCAAGAAAAACAGGAATGCTCCTCATCTATTGCGCTGTGATTTGATGTTTTAGCCATGATGCAAGCAACGGATGTGTAAAATGCTCTATGTTGTAAAATATTGAGTCACTAAATGAGGTCTGGACTGGTTTCAGGTTTGTGGTGGCGACCCACAGGGGTCAGGGTGGAGCGTGACTCAGTTTTGAGATGCTCCCTGCGGTCTGGCGTGAAAACGGCCATGAAAGAATCAAAGTGAAATTATCGCATCTTTAAGTATATGTTTTACTTGTATAGAAAAGATCGACGCAAACGTATTCGACTAAACATCTCATTTTGTGCTCCACAGAAGCCATACAGCTTTGGAGCGATACAAGGGTGAGTAAATGAGGAAATCTGTGGTCATCAGTTGGACGAATCCACCATTAAATCTCCCATAAAGTCCCTGGGTTTCATTCTGTTAGTTTCCTCAAACATCAGAGGAGCACTAAACTCAACGCTATTTTGGGAAGCAGCTCTTCCGTCACTTTAATTTCTGGTGCTTTTGAGAGCTCTTTGTTCTTTTAAACACCTTGTTCCTTTTTATTAATATATATATATATATATTTTAGTACCGCTAACCTCACCTTCCTCCGAGACAGCTGTAGACCTCCAATGATGTAGTGAGGTAAGAATGCACAACTTCAAAGGCAGAAGGGAGGACAAATGCAAGCTGTTTTCAACTTTCAAAACTGTGTCATCCCGTAAAACAGGGAAAATGATAATGTGCACCAATGCCAAACAACATCATGTTCCTTTGAGAAATTTAAAGTGGGACTTGCACACGTGAGAACATCTCCTCCATTGATAGAGCATGTTAAATGTGATTTTTTTTGATTGCTTACCAAGAGAAGGTGAGTAAGAGACTGAAATGAGTGAGTTGCAGAGCCACTGGGACATGTATAGAGTTCCCAGAATGCAACTCCATGAAGCTAGAAATGTCGAATAAAGGCAGAGGGGAATTGGCTAGGAGACGAAAATTCCAATAGAGCTGCATGGAGCGTCTGCTTGTGAACTGCACCCCGTGCTAATGGATTTCAGATGTACCGTGTCTTGCACTCTCAAATGCGCATAAAACATTCTGTCGTATGGGAATCTAAGAAACGGCAGGAATTTACTGCACACGTTCGTAGCTAAACCTAAAGATGTGTACATTCTGACGCTAATTTGGGGAAATGAAAGACTTGGACTCTTTTACGTTTGAATACATTCCAAGTGCTGCTCTGTTGAAGAAATAAACAGTGTTCAAATAACACGAAGTATCTGCAGGTAGGAAGGAATCCTGGCGACCTCAAGTTTCAACACTTTTCTACTTTTTGGGCTGTCCTAATATCATTTCAGAGGACGTTGATTAAATCATACGATAATATTTTAACAGTGGTTGTCCTTTGGAAACTCGCCAGCCGTTCTCTTGGCTTTTTACAAAATGTTCCCTTTTGAAGATGCTGGTGAGTATTTGATGATTTTAAGCATTTGTGGTCGTACTGTGCCTTTAAATATACACTAACACCCATTTGAATGTGTTCTAGATCAACAAATGTGATGTCATGACATCTTGGAAGCCCATCTGAGCTGGTTTGCTCAAGATGCACCTTGCTAAACCATCGACAGCTGCCTTTTGTTTCGGAAACATCCGTGGAAGGTCACAAGGTTGCTAAATATCCGGTCTTGATTTGAAATACCCTGCATCAGCAGTTTTTCACAGTCTATCCCCTGTCCAAACAGATCTCCACCCTAGAGAAAACGCATCCATTCTCACCCCACACCCTCGGGAAAAACCGCAGATTCATTCAGATAAACGCCATTCATGCAGCGAATGAAAAACCACTTTGACTCCTCACTTAATTTGGTCATTAATCTTTTGCAGATTGGATGTGCACTTCCAGGTTTGGATGAAATGCTCGCATCTGTAGTTAATTACGTAAAAAAAGTGGGGAACGCTGATCTCCATGGCTTCGTCTTGATAACACAAATCCATGCACTAGTGCGAGTGAACAGGGGGCCTTGCTAAAACAACGATTTGCACTCCGGGGAACCTACTTGTCTTCGTTTTTGGTTTAACCCGACTGTAAACTTGTCATGTAAGTTTGTTCCGGCGATAATTCATAAACGTCTAGAAAGTTTTTGCAACGTTTCGGCCTTGAAACACCTGGTTCCTTTTGTGAAACGCTTTTGTCAGCATGTGGTAGAAGTGCCCTCAGTGTGCAGTCCCCAAAACCTGGACAAACTTGTGTGCAAAAGTGGATATCAGGTTTCAGGTAAGGTTTTGGAGGAGCATTTTTGGTTTTCAGTTGTGTAACAGAAGAACCCTGATATGTTTTGACTATAGTTTACCACAGACTGTGACTCTTACCATGCTCGGCGTCCTGCTGAGGATGTAATCCTCACCCATTTCCTCTCTTCAGTCCAGAGTCATAGCGTGTCTTGTATGTCCATTAACTCTTTCTTGGGAAGCTTTTGTCAAATACTTCAGCATTTGGAAGCACAACTGTGAGTTCACACCTTGTATTTAATGATATTAGTGGAACATCAACAATGTCTACCTCGCACTTGCTTGCGATATCAACTCATTCTTGCTTTCTTTTCTTAGAAAGACAGAGCCAGGGAGTCGTTGAGCTCAGCAATAATAAACCTGGATGTGCTCCAGATCTCAGATTATTTGCACAGCGGCTCCCCGTCTCAGTCACTCCAGAACTGGTTGTTTACATTGAAAATGACCCAGAAAATATGGCCCAGCCAGTGGCCACCAGACCCCCTTTTGGCTGAGGTGAAAATGGCATCACAATTCATGCAAAGAGCCATTATAAGCAAACATAAAGGCTTTTTTTCCAACACAAGAGGCTAAAGCTGTGAGATATTGCGAACTAAGTGGGTTATATAATGCCACTGGAGGAATTTCTTTAATGGGCTCTGAAAGTATGAACCTCCTATAGGAAAGAGTATGTTTTGCCTAGATGCTATTAAATTAAAGTTTTGCAGAACTCTCCTGCTCCTGTTGAGAAAAATGCCATGCTAATCTAGAGATCTTAACGTTTTCTCGATGAAAAGTACTTAATAGCAAACATTTCTCACTTTTGGCTTTTATATCACCAACTGTGATTAAAGCATAAATGTTTTACACCAGTTATGCTTTACCATCACAGTTTTCTCCATATATGTATTTTAAGAAAAAAACCTCAAGGACGAATGGTGTAAAGTTGAAGTTTCCCATCAAATTTGACCCTAAATGTCCAAAACATGATTATTATAAACTTTCCAAAGTGAACTGAAGTAACAGTTTTGAGTGCTGAAACTTTTTTTTTTTATTCAGTCAATAATTGTAAATATTTGACTTTTTTTAGTTTTTAATTAATTTATTAAAAAGAAACGTACCAAAAATACCAACAAAATAAAAACTTTCCAATCGAATTACCTGATGTTTATACATCAGCAGTTTGTCTCATTTGAATATTTTCTTATTCATTTTTAGGAAAAAACGTACTGCTTCCCAGTACTTCAAGTAACAATAGCCTAAACTTGAAACTCAACGTTTCCTAATAGCACCCTAGATAGATAATGGTTAACGGCCCTAAATGACTAGTTCCAGCACAAGCCAACAAACCGCTGGGGGAATGGCACCAAACAGTCTCTTTTATGGGTGTGAAAATCAAGGAAAGCAGGTGTACCCTGGACAAATGGATGGACAGCCTGGAATATCATTACGTAAGGAAAGAACAGATGCTCGACGGCTCGGTAACCAGAACATCCTACCTGTAGCCACGGTCTACGGCGTTTCCTGCAGCTGTTTTTAATAGCACAGGAACGAACGAAAGGTCAGAGCTTGTGGATTCACAGTTTTGGCACTTAAGTATAAGAATTTACTTTTTCACATACCTGTACTAGAATGAATAGCTCCAAGTGATACTGATTGCTCATGTAAGAACAACACTAATGTGCTCCAGACATTAAAATGGGTCCAAAAACCCTTCGCCCCCTCCTCCCTTTAGATTAGTGCTTGTGTGGTCACGTTTGCCGCCATTTCGTAGAGGGTCAGTTTTACTCAAAGAGTCAATCAGGTGGCCAGCTGTGTTTGCCGGCTTCTTGACAACTATGCAGGAAACCCAGTGCATCAAAACCACTAACACCCTTGTGCAAACAACACGTAGAATGACCAAGCACAAGAAATAAAGTGTGCAAATAGAATATACAACCAGATATTTTGCTGTTGTCTCCTACATAAATCAAATACATAGTCCTTTGTTTGTTGCTCAGAAGACTTTAATGACATGAATGTTTGAAATGAGTAATTATGAGAGCTCACTGTACTGAATGTGGGTTGAGACGTTGTCTTTTGACATGCTAAAGAAGAAACGTTTCTCAGTGGGAACATCTGAGAAGTGATAGCGACATCCCGTGCAAAAGATTTCTGCGAAAGCAAGTAACTTTCCAAAAGTGTCCAGTTGATTTTTGATTTAGTGTCTTGGAGAAATTGAGGACTTGAGAACTTGACAAGCAAGGGTGTAGGTTTTATTTTGGCATTGGTGGGGACATTTCTCAACAACAGTCTTGTTTGAACAAACTTATTGCTAAGTTAAGTAGTTGCTGGATATTGGTAGGGACATGTCTCTGGTCCTCCTAGTCATTTCTACACCCTTATTTTGAAGAGCCTCTAGTACCTTGTTACTTTTCTCTCCTGTAGGCCTCAAGAGCAGACACTGCTCCAAAAGACAAAGTCAAACGTCTGTTTGCTTAGCATTAGCAAGTGCGATCCTGTCAGGTAGGGCCGTGGAGGAACGGCACCTCCGTGGGACTGCTTTGAAGTCAACGTTTGGGATTTTGCAAATGGGGGTGGATCTGTTCCTCCACTGACGGGTGAAGCCAACCAGCTGTTAGATGCCCCACGCTTGGGATCATTATGAAGTTCATCACCTTCCAATATCTGCTAGGCCATTGTTATGCATTGACTAACAGGTCACTTGCATTGTTTTTTTTTTGGGATATTATGTTAATTGCACACTTGAAAGAAAAATCATAGATAAGATTTCAATATTGCAATTTATTCTGATAGCAGTGAGATGTATGTCATCTAGAATTTCAGATAAGTACTTCACAAAGTGCTCAGATTTCCAATATCAAGTCTGCAGGTTTAGATCTCAATATGAACTCAGACATTTCTCATCAGGTACTGTCAAGGCCACACGATCTGAGCTGCTATCCAAACTAATTTTAATCATCTTAACACTTTTCCATCTCCAAGAAGGTAATTTTAGGAGAAACATCTGAGATGAATTTGAAAATGTAAAAGAATCTGCTTTCTCAGTGTTTGTTCTTCCATGTGACCTTGTTTGTACTTGATATGTGTGGGGTGAATTCGTTGGGTTTAAGTTGCAACATAACAGAGACCTCCTTTAAGTCTCCTGGGTTCCAAAAGAACAACTTCTAACCAGTGACATGTCCTTCTGAGAGATTTCGAACTTTTCCCGGCATTAATATTAGGAACATTAAGAAAACAACCATTGTTTTAGAAGGTGTGTGGTCTGTGAAAGGGAAGTCTCATTCAAACATGCTCTCGGCCATCTGGTAGTTGTTGAAGCTTGGCTTTTGATTGCACTCTGCTGGCTCTGGAAGCCACAGCAGGCCCAGTGCAGCATGGGATACATTTAGCAGGGCACGGCCACTTAAGATGGGAGTGGAATGCACTCTTCCTCAGCAAAATTCACTCTCGGTCGGCACAGAGAGGTGATTTTTCAAACACATGCCTAAACAGACTTGTCGCTCTGTTGAGTTTAAGTGTGGCTTGTGTTCAAATGACCGAATTCCAAAGAAAGACGTATTATTGAATGGGTTTGAAAATTCAGATGAGTTTGAATGGCCTACGTGTAAAGCTGCAACTTATTTTATAAGAAACTTTTTACCTATGGTTACTTTGTATTTTTTTTAAAAACACCTTTTAATCTCTATATACTATTGCAACAGTTCTTGATAATTGCTCTCTCTACCTATCTTTTTATCTATCAACAAAATAGACGGTAAAAGTTACATTTCAGTCTCCGCCCTCTTGATATTTACAGCCAGTAAAGTGAAGTGAATTCCTGACCGCGACCAGGCACGTTCTGGAAACTGGTGGAAGCCATAACGATCCGAGTGGGGGGTTGCAGGTTAGATGCCATTCATTTAGGGTTTGCATGTGAGCTAAGGAGTTGGCAACTGGACCTTTTGTTGCAGGGCAGCATCTCAGTATTTTGTGTACCCGCTAATGAGGAAATGATTAGCACCTTTCAATAACAGCTGAGGTAATCCACCCCCTGCCGAAAGCCAAGGGCAGCCAAATTAACTTAGCACAATAAACTATCAAATGCAATTTCTAAATATTCTTGAATCACCCCATTCACATCCCACCCCATACAGCAGGGTTTTCCCGGCTAGAGTTCAGCACAGCTGTTCATAATAAAATGAACAATAAAGAAAACAGTCAAATATGATTTATTTAAAATTTGAATTATTTGCAAATAATACTTATATAAATATTTGGTGAAGAATATTTTATACTTACCCTGTCAAAATGACCAACTAGTAACCTTGAGTTCAACAAAGATGTGTTTGCGAAATATTATAGAGGTACACTTCTGTTCTCGACAATGCAAAATTTACCGAATGCAAATTTAATTATGAAACCCTGCTAAAATGGCCATATTTTCTGGGTCATTTTCAATCTAAACAACCAGTTCTGGAGTGACTGAGACGGGGAAGCATGTTGCTATGCGGTTGCTAGGTAGTTTTAACATGTTGCAATGCTGTTGCTAGGTGGTTTTAACATGTTGCTATGTGGTTACTAGGGTGTTTGGAGTGGTTTAAGCATGTTGCTATGCGGTTGCTAGATCATTTTAACATTTTGCATTGGGGTTACTAGGTGCTTAGAGTGATTTAAGCATGTTGCTATGCGGTTGCTAGGTAGTTTTAACATGTTGCTATGCTGTTGCTAGGTAGTTTTAACGTTGCTATGTGGTTACTAGGGTGTTTGGAGTGGTTTAAGCATGCTGCTATGCGGTTGCTAGATCATTTTAACCTTTTGCATTGTGGTTACTAGGTGCATAGAGTGATTTAAGCATGTTGCTATGCGGTTGCTAGGTAGTTTTAACATGTTGATATGCTGTTGCTAGGTAGTTTTAACATGTTGCTATGTGGTTACTAGGGTGTTTGGAGTGGTTTAAGCATGTTGCAGTGTGGTTGCTAGGGTGTTTTTACATGTTGCTGTGCAGTTACTAGGGTGTTTGGAGTGGTCTTGACATGTTGCTGTGTGGTTACCAGGGCTTTACTAGTTGTTTTTGGCATGTTGCTAAGTAGTTTTAACATGTTGCTATGCAATTACTACGGCAATTACAGTGGTTTAGCATGATGCCATGCAGTTGCTAGACCATTTTAACATTTTGCAATGCGATTACTCGTGTAGTTATGTTATTATTTTTTCTTTGCGCAAAAAAAAAGTATTCTCATAGTGTCTCAGAATGACACAAGGATGAATAATTTAGTTTAGGAATCTGTACTTTTTCACATGATTATAATTAGAGTGAATAATTAAGAATTTTCATTTTTTCTTAAACATGTTGCTTTACAATTACTAGAAATTTAGAGTGGTTTGAACATGTTTCTATGCAGTTGCCAGATGGTTATAACACGTTGCAATTGAGTTACTAGGGTGCTTGTAGGTTAATTCTACAGAAGTGTCTTTATTCATTGTATTAATTGAGAATAGATTGAATGTTAACTAAAAAGACTTCATGCAATAAAGCCGCTGCATGACTGCAATCATTCTTCTGCGCATCTTTATGTCCTTAGATGATGCAGTTGGAACAGAATTACCGGCCTTTGATAATGATAATCATTCATGAAATGATCTCACGCAGAGCAGACCTGAGATCATCTGAGGACAATGACAGACTTGGAAAACCGCATCGGGTTACATCTCTCGATGAGCAAACCAGCGAACATTTATGACAAAACCCGAACTCTGTGTGTCTGAACAGCATGTGTACTTATGTGCAACTAAGAGTGATGTATAAGTTTATACATTTTCCATTTAATAAATACATTTTTAAGAATGCTTTGCGGTTTCAAGGGTGTTTGGAGTGTTTTGCTATGCAGTTTCTAGGGTGTTTACAGTGATTTTAGTATGTTGCTGTGTGGTTGTTAGGGTGTTTATGGTGATTTGCTATGTAGCTATGATTTCTCCATCAGTTAGTAAGAACAGAACCTCAGATTAACATGGAAAAGATACCTTCTATAGTATGTCGCGGCATAGCGTCACGTGTAGTTAGGACACTGTGTTAAACTAGTTGCTTGCTTGGTCATTCTAGGTGGTTTCTAGGATATCTTGATATAATATGTTGGCTAGTCACTGAGTTACTGTACTTGGTAGTTAATATAATGTTTTAGCTAGTTGCAGTTGCTAAGGTGTTCTGGCTGGTTGTTGCTACTGCAAGTTGTTTTAGGCGGTTTCTAGGGTGTTGTGGCTGGTTGCTAGGTGGTTGCTAGAGTGTTTTAGGCTGATTGCGTGCTAAGTTGCTATAGAGAACATTCCTTTGAACATTTGTACAAATAACATAAGAACATGCATAGAATGTTGTTCTCAGAACATTTTCTTTTGGCATTGATTTATATGCATAAGAGTGTTCCATTAACGTTACTTTAACAACATTTTGTCCTAAAATTTTGAGAATGTTCCCTGTTAGCTGGTTAGTAGACATTTACTAGTGTGTTTTGCACAGCTGCTAGGCAGTTCTATAATGTTTTGTGTCTGGTTGCTAGATTGTTCTGGCTAGTTGCTAGTGTTTTGCCTGGTTTCTGAATGTTTTGCTGCTCATTTTGTTTTTTGATAATTGAACATTAGATTGTTTTAGTATGGTTAATTATTTGGGACAGAAGGACCATGAACTTCACCTCGCTGTCCCTGTTTCTTTTCAACACCTCCACAAGACATTTGGTGCCTCCACAGAGAGGATGAAACATGGAAATATTTGCTGGAAATGTGAGAGGGTGGAGCAGCCTGAAAGAGTTTTTATTCAAGACAGACTGCGTCATATCAGTTTAGATTGTGTCCAAATTAATTTCTTGATGAAGGAAAAATAAATAAATTGTTCTCTCCTCTTTGGTCTCTTTGTTTACAAACCAAATAAGTCTCACAATCAGAGACATCACTTTGGCATGACATTACAAATAAATACACAGCTCACTGTCAAAAGAGTGTTTGTTTTTGTGTTATACACCAAAATCATAAACTAAACAGCCAAACAACAAGGTCTTTTTAAATCCCTTCATGCTGCGATTGCAACTGCCAACAATGAAACGCGACTTAACAAATGTGGCAGTGCGCCCTCTGCTGACACTAAAGGAGACCTGCAGTCCTTAAAAAAAAGAATCTGTGACATTGCTAAGAAAAGCATGCTACCATGCTACCCATACTGTTTCTGCAGTACTCTGTGCATTTATTGAACAAAGTAAGTGAATTTCCTGAAACCTAGAACCTAAAAACAACCCAGTAACCAGTCACCCTAACAACCTAGCAACCAGCCCGAGGAATCTAGAAACCACCTAGAATGACCAGGTCAAAACATTCTAGCAGCTCCCCAGTAACCAGTTAGAACATCCTACACGCCATCTAGAAAAATCTAGCATCCATCCAGAACACCCCAGTCACCTATTTTGAAGCACCTAGCAACCAGACCAAACACTCTACTAACCGCTGTAGTCAAACATATGAGAAACCCCTAGAAACCACCTGGAACAACATTGTATGCCTGTTGAAAAAAAAACCCCAGCATATGCTGGTTAGGTATATTTTGAAGCTGGGATGCTGGTTTAAAGTGGTCCTTTGCTGGTTTATGCTAGACCTTTGCTGGTTTAAGATGGTCCTTTTCCCGGTTTAAGCTGGTCCTTTGTTGGTTTATGCTAAACCTTTTGCTGGTTTATGCTGGAACTTTGCTGGTTTAACCTTTTGCTGGTTTAAGCTGGAACTTTGTTGGTTTAAGCTGGTCCTTTGCTGGTTAAGATGGTCCTTTGCTGGTTATGCTAAACCTTTTGCTGGTTTATGCTAGACCTTTGCTGGTTTAAGCTGGTCCTTTGCTAGTTAAAGCTGGTCCTTTGCTGGTTTAAGCTGGTTTGTGCTGGAACTTGGATGGTTAAAGCTGGTTCTTTGCTGGTTTATGCTGGTCCGTTTTCTGCATGGTTTGTGCTAGACCTTTGCTGGTTTATTCTAAACATTTTTCTGGTTTATGCTAGACCTTTGCTGGTTTAAGATGGTCCTTTGCTGGTTTATGCTAAACCGTTTGCTGGTTTATGCTAGAACTTTGCTGGTTTAAGCTGGCCCTTTGCTGGTTTATGCTGGACCTTTTTCTGGTTTAGGCTGGACCTTTGCTGGTTTATGCTAAACGTTTTGCGGGTTTATACTAGACCTTTGCTGGTTTATTTTGGTCCTTTTTCTGGTTTATGCTGGACCTTTGCTGGTTTAAGATGTTCCTTTGCTGGATTGTGCTTGTCCTTTTCTGGTTTATGCTGGACCTTTGCTGGTTAATGCTGGTCCTTTTTCTGATTTATGCTGGTCCTTTGCTGGTTTATGCTGGTCCTTTTCTGGTTTATGCTGGACCATTGCTGGTTTAAGCTGCTCCTTTGCTGGTTTATGCTGGACCTTTGCTGGTTTAAGCTGGTCCTTTTGCTGGTTTAAGCTAGTCACATGCTAAGATAATCACAAAGAACCAGCATAAACCAGCATCCCAGCGTCAAAACATACCTAACCAGGTAACCATTCAAAACACTCTAGCAACTGCCTAGCAACCAGCCAAAGAACGACAGAAACCACCTAGAACACCCTAGCAACTGACCAAAACTGACCAAACATGCTAGAGACATCCTAGAAACCCTAGGAACCAAACCCTAGAAACCACTCCTATCAACAAGCCTCTACACACCACCAACTGCCTAGCAACCAGCCAGAGAACCCAAGAACAACCAAGCAACGAACTAAAACACTCTAGCAACTGCTTTTAATCAAATAATTTAGGTGGCATAGAAACCAGACACAGATTAAAAAAAACTTTAAAACACCAAGAACAACTTAGTAACCTGACAAAAAATTCTAGTAACAACCTAACAACCAGCCAGAACAGCCAAACAAATGGTTTCCAGGCAGTTGCTTGAGTGTTTTGTCTGGTTGCTAGGCAGTTGCGAGGGTGCATTGGCTGGTTACCAGGCAGTTGCTAGAGAGTTTTGATTGGTTGCTAGGTAGTTGCGAGGAGCTGGTTGCTATATTGTTCTTTTAACAATGTGAAACTAAACAGGTTTTTTTTGCCTCATTCTAAATCAGTAGTGCATTGATAAAGTAAATGGGGTCAAATGTGATTTAATCAGTGAATCCCATGGGAAAATCTATCTCTCTGTCCCTCGCTACATTGGGAAATATGGCATCCCTGGCCATGTTCCCTGGTGCCCTGCTTCTATTGCTGTTGGCCATCAGAGAGGCACTGTGAGGGAGACCACAGCCGAGCGCTTTGGCCTCAGTGGTCTAATCACTGGCACTATTAGAGGTTCAGCCTGGCACACATCCAGCTCCCTGTTTGATAGAACTCATTACTTTTTAACACACTTTATCTCTTATTCTCTCAATTATAGCTCAGACATGTGAGCTGAACTGAGGTGGGATAGACAGAAAGGGTGCTTATGCTTTGTACCTTTACGCTATGTGACCAAACGTTTTATTTGTGTATCCTAGACAGTTGCTAGGGTATTTTGCCTGGTTGCTAGGCAGTTGGTAGAGTTTATTTAAATACCATTGATAAGTCAGATATTTAGTCTAAGTTTACAATAGCAGAGAGAACATGCCTGGCATTATGAATAAATATGTTATATACAACATAATAAGGTCATCCTCAGTGTTTGCATTGCATACATTGGCTTTTAGCCACATACATTGCATTTAGATTTAATGCTCTGCTGTCTGGGAAAACATGCATGCTAAAAGCCAAATAAAACACATGCGATGCATTTTACAGGACTGTCATTAGATGGGACATATACAAGAAGAAATGACCCGTGCAAATTGTATTTTCGTGTGCTGTGCACAATATCCTGAAATAGCCAAGAGATGAGATCGTCAAGACATAGCCAACAACAATTAATAAACATAAGGGTTGTTTTCTTCCTTTTGAAATCCCAGCTGATATGAAAACAGACATTATTGTAAGGAGCCAGACGGACAGGACTGACGTACGATCCTCTCTTAAATGGCTCTGAAAGTTGCCAGACCTCCCCTAGGAAAAGGGGAAAGTAATTTGTAACAGTGAGACATTTGTTTTCAAAATAATAAAGGTATTAACCTGCTAATGTAAGTCAAGTCAAGTCACTTTTATTTATATAGCGCTTTTAACAATACAGATTGTAGCAAAGCACTGAACATTATCAAATAGAACAACAGATGTATATTTAAGGATTTTTATTTTATACGCAATTAAAACACAGAAGAGTTTTAATAGATAGATAGATGGATACTGTTATCTAATGGTCAATAGGGGGCGTCTTTACAGGGTTTTGTGGAAAGCAAAGCACCTTACAACATGTTTCTCTGATGGGGAGAAAGACTGAGGAGATGCTGCTGCTGAACGTGGCCGTTTCTTCGGCCTCTTTATGGATTCTGGGATAATTTAACAAATGCAAGACCTATTTTAAGACTTGGAAACAGAGGCTGACGCGGTCGGTGTGAGTTGATGTCGACATCAGCGGGTCGCGCGCATTCCTTCGAATATTCGCCGGAAGAATCAGCGCGAGCGTTTGTTTTCACTTCGATTTTGACCGATCATGATGCTGGAGACTGTTCATAGCGAAGAGCGGGAATAAAATACAAAAAGACGCGTCGAAGAGGCCCGTGTTCTGCTTTAACCGACATCCGTCGTCGCTTCTCCATCACTGAAGCATGGACGGGTAATAACGACGTTTTGAATTACAATTATAATCACGTATTTAAATATTCCTGTACATCGCTAACATAGCCTAATACTTCGGTTATTTTGAGGTGGGCGTGTACGGACTGGATTTCCCACACCATTATAACTACTGAACGTTATTATGGTATTATGGTAAATCATAAAAAATTAGACTTTGTCGATTTCTGCTGTCTTATTTGTTCGCATTTAGTTTTAAGATGAATTTGTGTCATCTGTCTGTTAATTTATTGCGATTTAATTTCATTTTAATTTTCTAATCGCTGTCATAGAGGCCTGTTAACACTTTCGCGGGCCTAAATTAACATTTTTAAAAAAATATTATTTATTTATTTATTACTTTTATTTATTAACTTAAACTCACCTGTCAGAGAGCTGTTTCTCTAACATAGCAAGTGCTCCAAATGATATTTTAAAGCAGTAGTTAATTCTTTTATTAACATTTTGTTACAATGTGTCACTTGTTTCTAATATAACTGCGATTGTAGTGTTGTGTCATGACGTCACAGCTGTTCACCCCTTTGCCGTTTCTGAAAATATAATTGATTGATTTATCTACCTCTATTAATTTGATCTAAACTCACCTGTAGTTCAGCCAATATGGACAATTCTATTGTTATTATTATGAGAGTTTGTTGTTTTATCAACTGCTGCTTTATTCTGTAGATGGTTTATCTGCTATCTGCTCTCTTTTTGGCGTCTGTAGATTCGAGGAACTTGTAAACCAGTGGATTTGGCGGCAGGATTTCTGGCTTCCTCCTGGCATCACATGGAAAGACATCGCTGAAGGGACGGCAGACGGGGGTCGGCACCCCGTACCCCATGACCTGCTCATCTCCCTGCCCTTGGCCCTGGGTTTCATCGCATTGCGGTTCGTTTTTGAAAGGTACATATCAGTATTGCATCTATGTTTACCTTATAAGTGAACTCTGATTGGTCCCTCAAGGATGGATGTTAGCGTAAACACTAGCTGATTGGGTTACTAATACACGGTTGGGTTTCTCCAAAGCGTTTTCTCTCCACTGCACTTAGAACGCTTTCTAAGTTTAGCCAAGATGTATTATTCAACAGATTCCGTCTGAATGATTGAAAGAGGCTATCAGGCTGTAGTTTAGTGTGTCAGATCTGACAGAATGAAAGTGTGGCGTTGTTTTCCCATGGTTTTGTTGTCAATATTTCCTTGTAACAAAAACCACTGGTGCAGGCTGCTATTTTTACACTGCCCCCATTGTGTTTCTGCAGCGAGTGGATACTCCGTGCACTTGTTTATTTGTTCTAATAAAGAACGGTTTGTTTATTCTGTGTTCATTTTTTTATGGGCAAATCTCACTAAGAAAAAGTAGTTTCAAATGGAAATCAAAGTTGTAGGATATTATACAGTGCACAGTGTGTGGGGGGGTACTGATTCAGTGTATTATGAAGGGAAGTACTAAATGGGGAAAAAAAAATATTCAGGCAAAATAAGGAAAATGTACACTTCATTTTGTTCAAAAGTTTTCACACCCCTGCTCTTAATGCATGTTTTACATAGCAGTATATGTATCAACCAAACCACAGTCTGCCGGTCTGGAAGAGCGAGTCAAGTGCAGACCTGCCGGATGTATATTTATTGTAGAAAGGGTGGCTCACAACGCCAGCTGTTTGTCACGTCGCTCTCTTTCTTAGCGTTAACTCGTCAAAAGCCGCCCACATCTCTCTGTACAGCTGGATCAAAGATCTTGAGTTAAAGGCGGTGTGGTGTTTCGGTGAGTCATGTTCGTCTCTGTTTGTGTCTCAGGGCTGTGGCACTACCGATCAGCCGAAGCTTGGGCGTGCGGGACAGGGTTCGGGTGCGTGTCACGCCCGTCCCGAAGCTAGAGGCCTTTTACCTGCAGAAGAAGCAGCAAGCATCACAGGTTAGTGAGTCACATGAGCGCTGGCCATCTGTAACATGTGGGTTATTACAGGACATCCACACCAGAGTGTCTTATACACCAACAACATGTGTTCAGCTGCAGAGCACTAAAACACTCAGGAACATGGCCCTTTTAATTAAATGGGACTGTTTACTTATTAATCAACTTATGATAATAGTATTTAAAATATTATCATTAGATTTTTTACACCATTTTATTAGAATATAAATCAAAATTGAAGTATTATTTATTTATTTTGCATTGAATTTGGGGATTATTGTCTCTCCTAAATTAGGTTAATTTTCAAAAACATTCAACATTTTGTCAAATAACAACAATAGTTTATGATATTATTTATAATATTTAGACATAATAATAATACAAATAATGAAATAATACATATAATTATTAAGGTAATTCATAGATAATTCTTGATTTTTAGAATTTGATTTGTAGAATTATGTCAAATTATTAAATTAATTTATGTATGTTTATTTATGTATATAATATATTATTTTTTATATAAAACACACATATGTATACGTAGGCCATGTATCTATATTCTCTCTCACTCTCTCTATATATGTATATTCCCAATATCTGTATAAAAAAATAAATGTCTATATTATTTGCACACACACACACACACATATGTAAATATATATTTTAACATTATATATATATATATATTTATAATATATTTTTTTAAATAATTTAATGCACAAAAAATAATGGTTACATGATTAAATAGTTACAAAAACATTCAAATATGTTTACATTATTAAATAAAATATATATTTTTTTCAATTAATAAACAAATCTGTCCATTTGTATTCTATTGTTAATTTTAATTTAAAGCAAAAGACTGTGAATTTATGTGAGTTTTATGTGATTATGATTTATGTGTAAAAAAGCATAACTGTGAGTTATGCTTTTTTATGCATTTTTATATTTGGTTTGTTTTAAGCAACATTTATTATTATTATTTATTATTATAACATTTCATTTTCAGGGTTATGCTCATTATATTACATTATATTAAAAATATAGTTTAATAGTAAGAAAAGTTTTTTTTTAAATATCAACTAATTGCTTTCAAAATATAAGAGAAAGAAATGCTGATATGTTTGTGTGTTCAGAGTGATTTGCTGGTTCTGGAGAAGCTCTGTGGACTCTCTCAGCATCAGATCCAGACCTGGCTGCGTCATCGTCGAAACCAGGACCGACCCGGAAACACCAGGAAGTTCTGTGAAGCCTCGTAAGCTGCCTCTGAACTCTGACAGCAGACATCTGTGATCGATTGTGTTTGCATTTGATAAGCATGAGTTTCCTGTGTGCTTCCTCAGGTGGAGGTTTGCGTTTTATCTCATGGCGTTCTCAGCTGGTCTCATCTCGCTCATTAACGTGAGTATCTCCGTATTGCTGGGGTTTCCCAATTCTCTCGTATGGAAATAAATGTAATCGAATATTGAGACGTTCTCATGAATTTTTTAATTTTTCATTTAATATTTTTTAAATAATAATAATAATAATAAATTTGTATGATTTTAATATTTGGCTTATATATGTGTTTTATTTTAAATAAAAATATAATAAAAATTACAAATAAACATTTAATATAATAATAAAAAATATATTTTAAAATTATACAAATATAATAAAAGCAAAATAAAATGTATTAGACTTTACTTTTACCATTTCACTTATAATAAAAATATAATAAAACATTTTTGTCAAATGTTGTTTTTCAGACTCCGTGGTTTTGGGATCATCGGGAATGCTGGCGCGGATACCCAAGACAGGTCCGTAACAAACGGCGCTCCACACACATTCACTTCCTGCTGAACAATCCCAGGAACTCAAGATTAGGCAGAAATCAGAGGAACTAGTGAGCGCCGCACCCCACGATCCGATCAAAACATCTGCAGAGTCATCTAACAAATATTACTGGCCATGTTTCGTTTGTTTTCACGGTGAAGTGAATTTTAGGGATGAAATGTTTCTAGATAATGGTACCTTTTTGATATTTCGCTTGAGCATTGGTGCGTTTATTCTGAAATAAGAGACGTCAAATCCATAGTTGTGCTTTTCCCAGATATTATTTGTGATTTGTTCTGCAGGCCGTAGCAGAAGCTCAGTACTGGTATTACATCGTGGAGTTGTCCTTCTACCTCTCGCTTCTGCTCTGCGTTTCGGTGGACATAAAGCGCAAGGTAAGTTGTGTTCAATGTGAAATTGGGTTTGAAAGATACTTTTTGATACTTTTACGTGTGTGTGTTTGTTAGGACTTCAAAGAGCAGATCATTCACCACATCGCCACCATTTTTCTCATCGCGTTCTCGTACTGCGCTAACTATGTGCGCGTGGGAACCCTGGTGATGCTCGTCCACGACTCCTCTGACTTCCTGTTGGAGGTAAATCTCTGATTGGCTGTTCTGTCAAACATGAATTCCATGTTTTTCTTTAATCTTTCTGAATTGACTTTTAATGTTTAATTATAATGCTTTGTTTTTGCTTGAATTACAGTCTGCTAAGATGTTCAATTATGCTGGATGGAGAAAGACCTGCGATGCCTTGTTTGTCGTTTTCGCCGCAGTATTCCTGGTAACTCGCCTCGTGGTGTTTCCATGCAGGTAAAAACTTCTTTGATTTAATTTAATGCTGATTTCTAATCAGTTTTATTGGGTCTTCTCAAATCGAAGGCTTAAATCTTCTTACGATTTACAAACTGTATGTCGGTTAATTTCCAGAATCGTCTACACAGCTGTGGTGGATTCGTTGGACGTCTTTTCTCCGTACCCTGGGTATTATTTCTTGAACGGCCTGTTGCTGGTTCTTCAAGCTCTGCACATCTTCTGGGCTTGGCTGATTCTTCGAATGGTTCACAAATTTGTCTTTTCAGGCAAAGTGAGTAACTTTAAGTTGTACGGTTATAAATGAGGCTATCCCTCATTTATTTTCTAACTAATGTGTTTTTAAGGTGGAACGTGATGAACGTAGCGATGAAGAGAGTGAGGCTGAAGGTGGAGAAGAAGAAGACAGCTGGGAGCAGAAAAAGGGTGCCCTTAACTCTAAATTGGCGTCGTTGGCCAATAACTGTGTTCTGAACAACTTAAAACATCATAGACGAAAAATGAATAGCAGAATGCCGAAAGCCAGATAGTGCTAATGCTACTTTAAGTATTTAAATGTGTTAAATCATCTTCAACTTTCTTGGCTTTTCTTGTTTTGTCAAGGTCCGACTGTAATTTCAGACTGCTGATGTTTTGTTGTAGTGAAAACATAATGCATAGTCAGCAGATGGCGTAAAAAAGTTGGCATTATCACATCACCATTGAAATAGACTGAAAATAGGTTCAACTTGAATTAATTAGTTAAAATAATGTATAGTGCATTGGCTGAGTAGCACTTTAAACTCAGATTAAAAAGTATGCAATACTAAAAATGGTTCATAAAAAGGCATCTTAAGTATTTAATTGTTGTTTACTAATTCTGCGACTGTTCATTATGGAACAGTGATATTTTGGTATTCTTCTAAGTTGTGTGAAAAAGTTGGGTAAGTTTTCTGCAGTAGCTGTTGTTTGTAAAACGGGCATTGGTGGATGACTGGGAAAGACTTGCGGCGCCATCTAGTGGTGAAATGTCTGCATGGTATAATTTGGGGGCGTTTTCCACTGGGTTCAGTACCTGGTAACTAGCACTTTTTTAGTCCCACCTCAGATGAGGTTCCAAGCATACCGTACCATTACCAACACGTGTTGTGTACACTCTGCTAAACACTGATTGGCCGGAGAGAATCGTCACTGTTATTAAACTTGCGTGACCCTCTAGATTGAAATCCGCACAGCCGGTGAAGGACAGAACACAACTGTTTTGAACGATTGCACCATCTTTTAACAAGTTTTGTAGTCTATTAGAAAGTGCAGATGTTCCTTTTGTAGATCGAGTGAGTGCTTGATAGGGCAACGCGAAATGAAAGAGTTTTATAGGAGTGATTTTGTGATTTCGGCGCAACTATAATGACGTGTGAATAATCCCGCTGTGTTGTACCACACAGTGGAAAAGCACCCTTAGTGATTCTGCTACTTAAAGATTTTGTTTCAAGAAACTACTGGAGTTAGTTGTATTATGTTGGATGGCTCTTTGGGTGTGCATTGCCTTAATATATAAGGATTTCTCACTGGAGCATGTGCACTGAAATCTTAAAAGTCAAAGGGGTTAGTTACATCTGAGTATGTTGATGTAGGCCCTTTGATGTATTGAATCTGCTCCAAGGGCTAAAGGCGAAGTATTTTTGTTGCTCTAGAAGCTTTATTTGCACAGTAGCCATAACTGACGTTCTAAAGCCATGCATCTGTCTTTAGCTGTTTATCTAATGTTTTTAAACTGTGACTGTTTTTGTATGATTTTTCCTCTTAGTTTTCATTGGAATTTACTGTGTTCCGAGTTTAATGCAGCATTTTATATATGTTATATTACTTGTAACAAAGACAGAAGAGGAATATATTCTTATAATATTCTTCATGTTGCGTACTTGCTTCTCATTCAGCATTTTTCTCTGTGACCTTTTAAATAACAATAAAAATGTTTTAGAATATGATTATCCTCAACTTTGTTGAACAAAACCTTTCTGCATTGTTTTAATATTTGTCCCTTGACTTACGGAAGGAATAGTGTTGACATTATGAAAGGCTTTAGAAAGGATTGACATGCATTGTGATACAACCTCTTATGGGGACAGGACAGGGTATTTTATCATCAACTTCCAAGCAAGTGTCAATGTAAGGGTCCAGTAGAATCATGTTTGGGTACGTTTTGTTTATCTTCCTCTCGCTGAGTATGTAAATCTGCCCGTTAACTGTGGCACAGCCTGTGAAGAATTTGTTGTCCAGACAGTCCTCTTGAAGAACGGTCCACTCATCCGTGTCAATGTCTAAGCGCATAGCCTGTCCTCCCAGTAGATAGAGGGCACCATTGAGCTCTGTCGCGAGAAGGTCGTAGCTGGGAAAGAAGTACACATGCATACAATAAGAATTCACTTTGGTTTACCAAAGAGCAAAGAACTATCTGTGATAGCATCTTTAAAAAAGTATTGCATTAAAATTGACAAAATTGGTTTAGCTTCCAACCCTAATTATTTACACCTGTGCAATTTCAAATAATCCTGTTAGATGTTTTAGATGAGCTGGAGGTAAAAAAGTTCACTCTAAGGGCAAGACTAGCCCAAGCCTTACTTAGAATGAGTTAAACACAACTTTGTCTTCTCACCGTGGAAATGGAGAATAGGACACCACATCCCATTGATCAACTGCTGGCCTGTACCTCTGAATCCCACTGTAAACATCCCCATTCTCATCTAGACCACAGGCCACATAAATGCTAGTCCCCAAAGTGACAACGGCTGCCCTTTCCACAGCCCGCACCATGGGGCTGACGGTGTCCCATTCCTCTGCCCCCAAAACCAGCCTCTCAACGTCGACCACAGGCCCTTCGTCCATGCTGCCACCAAACACAAACAGCTGGAACTCCAGAGCCGCTGAGCAGTGGCTGTGTCTGGACTTCTGCATTGCTGGGCCATCCACCCATCGCTTGTTGCCATGCTCGTAAATGCTCACCCAGTCCACACTATACCATAACACATCCCGGAAGTAGCCTCCAGTCACTACTATGTTGTCCCCTTAGAGCAAGAATAGTATTTTAGATATTGGCCTTAAGCCAAAAAGTTAAAGAAATTTATAGGATAAGATGAGATTATTACCTATTGCAGCCACAGAAAACTGCGTGAGACACTTCTTTTGCAGGGGTGGATGGGATTGCCACCTTCCACTGGAGGGGTGAAACTGATACAGCAGCTGTGTTTCTTCCTCATGCGGTCCACCGAGAACAAACAGGGTTTCCCTTGAGCGAGTTCTAGGCATGGACCTGCCCATAGTCCAACTGCTGGGCAAGTTATCATTCAGTCTACAAATGAGCTTAGCACGTGGGTCTGAACTTTTTATCTTGGTCAGAAGATCAGTAATGTAGGGTAGACTTAAGCACTCGGGCCTAACCAGACCCACCAGTTCCATGAAGTCCTCTTCCCGACTTGGGTCAAATGTTGCCCAGCGAAGGGCCACATCAAGAGCCAAGTCTTCTTTGGGAATGCTTAAGTTATCACTAGCAAGGAGGTCAGCAATGCTTTCCTTTGGGAGGAACAAAAAGTCCTGCTCGGAGGCTAAGGCAGGTAGGTGTGTCAAGACTACATCCCTTGCTGCTGCGTAGAGGTCCAGACAGCCTAGCTGCCAGGCATAGGCCATCATTCCCAAGCAGTTACTAAGATGCAGTTGTCTTTCCAAGAACTTGCAGCAGAGTAACCGAGCCCTATCCAACTGGAGGAAGTCTGCAGCCTCCAGAATGCCAAGGACATTCTTGCAGTCTATGTTCAGCTTCAAGTTCTTCGTAAACTCCATTAGTGTGTGGAACTGCTGCCGGCCAACTCCTTTAATCTCAATGTGCTTCCGGGTGCTCTCCAGACCACCGCCAAAAAACAAGGCTCGGAAGTAGGGACTCAGATGGGCCAACTGCTCACGGTTCACAAAGAACAACTCCCCCTCCACTTGGAGCACTGTGTCCGGAGCAACTTTGATGGCATCCTGCTCTTCCTCAACTAAATCTTTCTCGATTCCTAAGCTCTGGTCAAACGTGGCCTTTTCTTGCTTTGCACAAGCCATGACTGTGCACTCCCCCTCCCAGTACTCATTTCTCTGCTGAAGTGTGTCATGTGACAGTTATATCCTTGCTCTAACCTGTCACACACTCTCCATGGGAATGGGGTCAGCAAGCAAAAAAAAAAAAACAAGGGCTAAATATATCTTGTTTAAAGTGCTAGAGATACCCAATTTGAAAAAGCACACAGATGGCTTTTGTGGACATTTAGGGCAGTATCTTTCTAGGACTGAGTTAATCTAAACATCAGGGCTTGTAATGTGTATGTATGTAAGTTTTGTCGAGTAAATGCCACAACAAACCACCAGGGGTAGATATTGGACCAAAGAACTTTAACACATCTAGGATATGCTTCTTTGGGAATAACTTCACTTTAAAAAAAACACTGTGTGGAGTTTATTTATATTTACAAAATACAAAGACCTGGCATTTTATAATATCACATTGCCATTATTTTTTTTAAATTTGCAATGTTTATATTGTCAAATTCAAACAATTGCACAAGGGTACATTACAGACTGGGTATGTCCTTGCATTAATGGTTAAATACAAGAGTAATGTTGGACATCTGTGGACCTCTCAGAACTTGTCTTGTCGCTCATATACATCCAGAGCACTGCAGCCAAAAAAGTCTTGGCTGTTCTTTTGTGCATGTGGTCCAACTTTTGATCTTGATATGCATTTTGTTGATCTCCTGACCACTGCCAAAAACCAAGTCTCATAAGTAAGGACTCTCTTTCCACCTGGAGTACTACGTCATTATAGACATTTCATTCTTAAAATCTGTCTCTGTGCCTAAGCTGAGGTCACAAGTCCCCTCTTTGTTGCTGAATAAAAAGCCTTTGTCGTCTCAAACCCATTGATAATGGGTGGGTTTTCAAAAGAATGCATTCCTCCCCGTCGGGGAATCGAACCCCGGTCTCCCGCGTGACAGGCGGGGATACTCACCACTATACTAACGAGGAGTGAGCTGAACTTTTGGCCAGTAGATGGCCTCATAAACTTACACGTGAGTGCAGAGTAATTACAATGTAATTACAATGTGAGTACAATGTAATAACTCCAGTATGTGGAAAAACTGGCCAGTAGATGGCATTATATATGTTTATACACTTCCTGGTGGTGTGCAAAAAACAAGTGTCTCGGCTGGGCCAAATGCTGACGATTCACAAAACAAAAACAACTCTCCCTACATCTGTAGCTCTATGTCAGGAGCATTAACGACATTGACCTGATCCTCCTCAACTAAATCTTTTGCAGTTCATAAGCTCCGGTGCAGCTTCTTGTTTTTTTCCAGATCAATACCACAACAAACCACAAGGGGTAGATGTTGGACAACTGAACATGTACGGTATGTTACTTTTAAAGTCACATTTTTAATGTCCACATCTGTCTAAAGGGATGCAACACTTGTTACACATCACTCATATATAGGATCAATATGTTTGATTCATATATAAAGATTCAGTATTATCACCAGCTTTCGTGTTGCTCCATAGCTAATTACCCTCCTCCATCCCCAAGTCCTCCTTATGTCAGTCAGGATATGGCCTTCTGATTCTCCATTGAATCAGACTTTCAAAAATTAAATTAAATTATTGAACTTTTTGTGATATCTGCATTATTACTGTGGCTCTCCCTGCTCTTATCCATGCTAGGCTGCATGGATGTGCAGGGAGTACTTGCTCAGTACAGAACCATAGCACAAAACTCACAGCCTGTTATGTCTTATTTGAATTTAGTGGTCCTGACAGAAGTACTTACTTCTTGCTTTATTTAAAAAAGACCCAAACCCTCTGAAAACAAAAAAAGGGTTTCCAAAATATTGCTATTCTCCCCGTCGGGGAATCGAACCCCGGTCTCCCGCGTGACAGGCGGGGATACTCACCACTATACTAACGAGGAGTGAGCTGAACTTTTGGCCAGTAGATGGCCTCATAAACTTACACTTGTGAGTTGTAATGTAACTACAATGTAAGTACAATGTAATAACTCAAGCATGTGTATGGGAATCTCTTAAAACTATAATATTTTTTTTAAATACACTTCTTGTGGATTTAGAAACAGATATGCAGTCTGATCTGTTATTAAAAAATGAAACTTAATCCATTTAAATAAGGTTTTTAAAAGCAATTTATTTCACACACCACTGAAACAATACATTCATAAATCACTCAGCAAACCCTTATGTGCTGTTGCATTTAAGACCACACTCCTCCATATTCACCTTCTCCACACATCAAATCCCCCAAGACGAAAAACAAAGAAAGAATATAAAATGCTGAAATTAAAAACCAAAACTGCACCACCTAATGTAAACAGGACGCTTAGTCTTGCCTGTACCTTTCAGAACATACCTAGTAAAAATACCCTTCCAGCATTTTTAACTCAAAACTAGGCTATAGGAGCAGGACACATCATTTATATAAAAATATATGCATTCTGCATCCACTTCAAGCATTGCAGCTAGCTTTGTAATTTCACCCATTTCCAGTTTCTAATTACGTTTGGCACAGTCTTTAGTGTGCAGCAGAGACCAAGACAACACTGTTTTCTTTTTCCTTTACTCGAATATACAAATATTCAAATTACAATGCATATTTTTATGAGGTTTTTGAGACCCGCTGAGACACTCGACCACAATCAGTTGCTCAACCACATAAAATACTTACAATTGTTGCAGCATTTCGGGCTCCATTCAAAACCACTGCTCTACCAGTTTCTACTGCATACTGAATTGTTCTAGTGGGAACTTTAGAGTTAATAAAGGGATGCAAATTGAAAATTAAGAATTAAAAATATATATATAACGTTGGGAACCAAACAATTGACGATAGCCATTGATTTCCATAGTATGTTTTTCCATACTATACTATGGAAACTATAATACACTACTGTCAACTGATACTAAATAGTTGATGACAACCATTGTCAAGAACACTATGGACTATCACCTGTTTGGATATAGTTGATGGTAGCCATTGATTTTCATTGTATTTCTTACATACAATGGAAACCAATGGCTACAGTTTTTGTATGTAGGCTACTTTTACCTTTTTTGGCGACCAACCTTCTTCAAATGTCTAATTTTATGTTAAGGAAATAGAATAAAAGATGATTGTTTTGTTAAACATGCCCTATCAAATAACAGAAATAAATGTAAAATCTAGTTAATTAACCAACTAGACTGTCACATATCAACTATTAATACTTATTTAACCAATAACTCATGATCGTAGACGTTATCAACAGTTCTTAGTTTAAACATGGGTTTAAAGATACTAAACACCCATGCAGTGCAGACAGTTTGGTTTATTTTGTTATATTAATGGTTTATGTAGGGGAACAGATGAGTTGAAAAGTAGTTTTGTGACATCCACTGTATAAACATTGTATTTTACACAGCATAGGCTCATAATGAGAAGTAAAAACACCAAAAATAACATAAAATGGCATAAGTAGACATCGTATTTAATTTGAAACGTTACCAAAAATGTTCCAGTGGAGAAAACGCAACAAAAGTGGCACGACGTGTTGAGGAGACGTCCGTCTATCCATCAAAGCCTTGTTTTCATTGGCAACAAATTAAATTTGGCATCTACTTGGATTGAAACGACTCATTATTAATACTGAAAAACAACTGCAAGAAATGAGCGATGACCTTGAGATCTTTCTTGGCAGGTTTTTAACTGATAATAAAACCTCACTTGACGCACACAGCAGAGATAGCAGCAGGAACCAGACAGACAACGGCACCTTGTTGTAAAGGATCGGCTATATCAATCTATCTATCAAAAAAGAAAAAAGAAAAGCTGTGCTGATAATAACATCACATCATGGCTTCAGTTTAAACTCCATGAAAATCATCATGGAAGACCAGTCGACGCCCTATTCGCTTTAACGCATACATACACACGCGCAACATGCGGCCCATCGCTTGCATTCTCTCCGTTGCCGTCCTCCGAGTGTCGTCGCGTCTAAACGATTAATGTTCACTCATCATCAAAATTCTGCTGGAGCAGGAAGTTCGCAGCGAGGTTTTCGTTCTTCTCGCAGGCGAAGTAGGCTTGGATGACGAGTCCCTCTGGAAAACCCAGAGCTTTTAACTAGAAAACATAACGCAAATTTATACAATGCTAAAATGTTCAATCATTTTTTTATTAATTCTTAAAATTTAATTATATATTTTTTGTAATGTATTTAATTTTTTTTGTTTTAGTTTTAGTTTATCAAGTAAGAATTTTTATAAATGCAATTGCATTGTGTACGTGTAAATGTATGTATATAAAGTTTATTTTATTATTTAATTCAATTTATTTATTTATTTTACAAATTACAACAATGAAAAAACATAAATTATGCAAAGGTTATAACATTTTTTATATATACATATATTTGTTTTCTGTGAAACGAATAATCACACACACACACACACATATATATGTATATATTTTGTTTGTTTACATAATATACATTTATTACATACATATACACACTCAGTGTATATTTAGTGAATATTTAATTTATATGTAAATACATTTAATATATTAACGTGAAATATTTTCTAAATATATATATGCATGTGTGTCTATATATATATATATATATATATAATAAATATACACAGCACACACACATATATTATGTAAACAAATACTTTTAGAAATACTTTTATTTTGGATGTGATAAATCACAATTAATTTCACAGAACTATATATATATATATGAATTTTTGTTTAATTAATTAAATTATTTTTTGTGTAATTTGGTATCTAGTAAAACTAAATTTCACATTTGCCTGTTCGCTGTCCCCTAGCATCACAGAATATATATTACGTGTTCAAGTCAAATTTCGTAGCATTGTTAGCATACCCTCTCGATGGCCTCCTTCTCCTGCGGCGTGACCTGGATGTAGTTGGTCTGTGGTACGCTGGGGGCTTCAGCGGCTCCGGCCTCGCCTGCCTGCGGCTCGTTCAACATCTGCACGAATCGCTCCTGATGCTGCGTGATTTGCTGCATGGGAAAAAACAAGTGCAGATTGAACGTTGAGCATCCAATGGTAGCGGCTAAGCGTGCAAAGCTCCACCCACCTGCAGAAGCTGGGGGTTGTCCCGGCCGAGCTGCTGCAGGAGCGCCGGGAGCAGTGCCGGGTTCTGCTGGATGATCTGACGCATCTGCTGGAACTGAGGCTGGTTCCTCAAGAACTCCAGTGGGTTCGGCAAGGCCTGCGCCGCTCCTGACTCCGCACCTGTTCACAGGACAATAAAGGGCTGTATGAGTTTCCCGGGATGCTGGTGTGCTGCCATCGTGTTTCCTACTGCAACACTGTCTATTTGAATTGAATTTTCATAAAAAATATTAATTTCAATGTTTTTTTTAATAAACATTTTTAATTAAATTATATTAATATAAATGATTTACAATACAAATGAAATACTATTTTTTTTTCAAATTATTTATAATTTTAAAATAAAAATGTAATAAAAATATTAATAAATTTAATTATTTTAGCATCACTGATATGCCATTATGAATTGATTTTCATATTTAAGCTTAATTTTATATTGTCTATTTTTAGTTTTAAAATGTTTGTAATTTTGTGTTTGTCTGTTTATATATATGAATGTAAAAATATATATATATTTTTAAGTATTTACATTTACACATTTTTGCTTTTGTTTTTAATGAAATAAAAAAAAATCATGTTATTTAATTTTTAATTACAGTACTGAAGTACTGAAGTTAAGTTTGAACTAAATAAACTTAAACTTTATTTTTCCTTTATTTAATAATTTTGCTGCCATTTTTTAGTGGAACTTTAAAATAAAAGCAGAAAACCTAATTCTAAATATTAACACAAACTATGATACTGTATACTTTAATGTACATTTTTTTGACTAGTTCTGTAATGGTGCAAGTTACTATACACTAAGTATAATTATTACCAAAATTGTTTGTATTGTAGTGTAAATGAATTAAATATTATTAAAGTTATTAATATTTTGAATTTTTCTTTATTTGTTAATTTCTGTTTTGCTGTCAAATTTTGGTCAAAGTTTTAGTAATTTTGAGGTGTTTTGTATTTGTTTTTTATTCACTCTTTCTGGTTTAGTGCAGCCACTGACTAATTAAGATAAAAAAAATACAGTTACACAGAACCTTTGAATATGAAACTTATAATAAGGAAACTTTTTCATGCACCTCATCTATTAGTCTTTGCCAAGCTACATCGCCATCAGCTGTGTCACCGATATAATGGTTCAGCAAATTAGCAAGAGGGCGGCAGCTGCAGGGCAGATTTCCACACGTCGTGAACACATGTCCACTCACCTGCTGCGGCAGGCGGCGGCTGAGGTCTCTGTGGTGCTGGAGGGGTGGGGTTGGACACCGGCGTGGGCCGCACTACTTCCTGCGGCGGCTGCTCTGATTCTGTAGGAATACCCTGAGGAACGGACGTTAACGGCTCAGTCATTTGTGAAGCTGTGCGCTTAATGCTAGGCACTATTGCAAGTCAACATGAAAGCAGGGTTGACCACATTAATATTAATTATGTATACAATTCATTGGTGATATTCTAAATAAATGTATTTTCATGTATGTATTTGCTGATTGGGGTAAGATTAAATAAGTAACTCTCACCATAAGCAGATACTCCACGGCTCTGTCCGGATTGTTATAACTTGCTCGTAAGGCAGCAATCACCTGTTCTCTCTCATAACCCATGGACATGATTTCCGTAACCAAATTTTCATACGCTTGACCTGTAACTAAAGAAATGAAAGCGGCCGATGTTAAAGTCAAGTTCTTTTCTCTTTACCTGGGTTATAAGAAAACCGAAAACCCATTCATACCTAGTATAGATGCAGCTGCTTCTAAAAGACCCAATTCATCTGTAATGCTGAACAAAACAGACGACGAATTGAGGAATTTTTATTCTTTGAGTGATAAAAACAACGTTTTTTTTGTGGGTGTGGCCGTACCTGGCCTCTGATTGGGCGATGGCCTGCTCCTCTTGGGCTTCCTGGTCCTCCTCTTCTGAGATCGGCGCAGGAGTCACGCTAACAGGTTCAGGCTTTTCCTCAGCAGCCTCCTCAGCAGCAGGGGGCGCTGTGATGGGTGGTGCGGGCGGCTCCGCTGATGCCGCTGGTTCTATAGGAGCGGGAGTGGGGGTCGATACAGGCACTGTGGAGACAGCAGGTGGCGCAGCAGGAGTTGATGGCGGATGTGCAGGGGTTTCGTCGACAGTCGCGCTAACGGTAACGGCAGCTGCCGGCGCGGGAGCAGGAGCAGGAACAATAGCAGGAGCTTGTGGAGGTGCTGCAGGTTTGGGCTGCAGAAAAACAAACACAACTGCACAGAGAACTATAGAAACCTGGTAATGAACTTTAACATAGTCTATCCAAAGTTGCGAATATCTTTATACGAAATTTCGCATAAAATACATGAAGATAAAGAAACCATTTCAAGAGAACAAAAACGTATGCAAATGGTTCAGCAAATAGTGAAAGCACTTTGGCTCTTTTTCCTACAAAATAAACTTGCGCGCAAATTAAACGCGCAATGGCAGTGTTATCTTGCGTTTTCATGTCTGATGTTCGTGAACGTGTTTGTGACAGTGTTCTGGGAAGTAATTACACCAAATTTGACAAACATTTGAACTAAAAATTAAAAAAAATTCGGCAAGACTTGTGTATAGATGACAATATTGTTAAAATAATCCTCGTTTACACAGATCCACCAAAATGACTTAATAAACAGTATTACGCACACCAGGCCATACATTCGCGTAAATCTTAAAAAATTTAAAATTAGCATTTTTGTAGTTTACCAACCCAATCTCATGGGAATTCCTATGTATTTTACAATAGGGGTGGGCAATATATCACACAATTTATTCATCAGTAAAAGCCGGTGTATTATCGGCAGTTCCGTTGGAAAAACTTGCTTTATGCAACATCCCAAAATTTGAAAGAATGTATTTCAATAAAATATTTTTTTAAAGGCTATGATGGGTTTAAACTTGCATATACATGTAAAAAACAAACAAAAAAAACGCAATGAGCTCATGAAGGTGGCAATTAAAGAACTGTGAGAGATAAAACAGATTTACCTTTGTAACCATCACCACAACAAAGTTCTTCTCATCTATCTTATATTCTTTTAGAGGTATATCATCATTCAAAATTTTGCCTGCATCGTATAGAGAAAAACACAAATACAATTTCAAATATTCGAGGAGCACCTTATTAAAACTGTAGAAGGATACAGCAAAAAGTAATTATATAAGCTTTGCAATGACAGAAATAACAAATGTCCAAAGAAACAGACCTGCGTAGATTAGTTTTTGACCGACAGCTGGAAAAGCATCTTGGCCCTTTTCTTCCTCTATCTTCTCTTTAAGAGCCTTTACCTGTATTTATAATATACAAGGACAGAATTTTATCAGAAGCATCTTCACAATTCAAGGACGTAATAAGACTCAAGAACTGTGTGATAATGAATGCTGGCAACTGATGGTCATGTGCTTCCCAAACTATCTTCAAGAGCCAAAGAAATGGATTCATGTGGACATATGCTAAGTCATTTGATTTCATTTCTTTGCTTAAACACAGTCGGCATGATACTGCATCATCTGTACACATAAAAAAGTCACCCTAAATTAATTCAAAGACTTATTTAAAACAACCCATTTACAAAAACTAGCCATTTAAATGACCAAGATACATTCATCAGACTGAATGAAATGAAGTTTAAAAAAATAACACATCATAGCATAAATACAATCCAAATCAGTAATGCATTGTCATACTAGGAAAACAAGAAGGATGGCAGGCTGTTTTAATATTCATTCATAAAACCAAAACTAGCACACACTACTGTGTATTCCAGTTATTAGTAGCATTTTTAACCATTTTAGTAAGAGTTACCAAACAGTACTCATTTATTACTTATAAAAATATCTTTTGAAAACATAAATTCTACTAGTCACAGTTGGCATACATTATTTTTATTCATTTTAGAAGTCTGTTGAATACAGGTTAGTAGGCTAAAGCTGGAATGCATACTTCTACTGGTACAAATAAAAGCAACATACATATTTGGCACTAATAAATAGAAAAGCTATACAAACCATAACAAGTTGGTAATTAAAAAGCTACCAAAGAGTTTAGTGACAACCATTTGCATTTCGTTAAACTAGTAACAACACAATAATTAGTAGAACTGTCTAATGAGTAGGCATTACTGACTTACTATTGGAGTAACTAGCGACTAGAACAAGTAATGGACAGTTATCAGTGAAACAGACAGTATGTAATTATCACTACTGGACTACTTTCTGGCATTTAAGATAAGTAATAAGTAACATTACTAGTTCGTTTAATCGAATAGGTGTTAAAACGGCTTGCCACAAGACGAGAGTGTAAACATACCGTTAGTGAAAAAAGCGACCGTTATTTTACAAATTAGCAGCCGTTAGAATGTGCGGCTCTGTGACGTCACCTGTTATAATGTAATATTGCACAATGACAGCGACTGTTTCACGCGCGGCAGCCGCCGGAGGCCGCGGCGTTTCCCAGCGCGTCCTACCCGCTCGCTGGCATGTTTACACGGGCACAGACGCGCACACTCACCGTCAGCTCCTCGTCTATCTGCACTTTAAACGTCTGCTGCTGGAGGGTCTTCAGAGTGATCGTCAGCATTGTGTTTGAGCGCGAGACCCCGCGAAATACCGCCTCGAAAGTGTCTTCAATGAGCGCGCGTGGAGATGTGACTCAGCTATCTTCAGGAGGGATGAGGCGCCTGTGCTATGGGAAGACGCCATCTACTTGCTGAATTGGACAAGACACATGGACACATGGACGTAGAGTGACCCCATAAGAGTCGTATGAATGACTGGCATTATTTGAGATTAAATACCAGCAACTCGTTTCTAGAGCTTTCTTCAGAACTAGGTCCGTCAGTGACAAACAAGCATGTCGAAGACCACAAAACAGCTGGTTTTATAGCTAAAGTTTTCAACTAACTATTGATTTTAATTGACTAGAAGACACACTGTTTATTGTTCATAAACATTCATTTTTGAACAATCATGAGGTTTACTACTTTACTACTAATTAATACATTTTAAATCACCTAGTCTTGTCATTAAAAATAAAAAAACGTTACATTTTCTGATATTAATAAGAGGGTCTCTTGTCACATCACAACAAAATGGCTCCCTGAATATTCTTTATGACACATACGACATTTAAATATAAACTATTATATTTCAAAACATTCTTGTTATCTATGTAGTGTATATACTATTAATATTTTAAAACTACTTAATTTTAAAGAGCTTAACCATTTAATTAAACTTTTTCTGTCATACCAAATAAATATCACATTTAACCAATACAAAACAAATTATTTATTTGCTTGTTTAAACTAATTTTTCATTTTGCATTAAAATAAATAAAACTGAAAAAAACTACGTTTAAAACAGAAACTATAAACATTTACAAACAAAAATTACTACAACTTCAAAATTAAAATGAAACGAGAAAATATAATAAAAATTTTTAAATTTAATACAAATCTTTTCGTCTTTTTGTTGTTGTAATATTCGATTAGACATAGATTAGTAAACATTTACTTTCAACCAAATATTAGGATAATTTAACATCCACAAAATATGAGCCATACAATCATTTAAAAATAAATCATTTATTTTAAAAAAGTGCAAATCCAACAAATGATACATTAGAATTTCACCTTGCGCAACTTGAAACAGAACAGAAACCCAAACATTAATTAAAGTTTATCAGGTGGTACTATAAATGTGCTGGGAGGGGCTTCTAGCAGCAAAACCAAAAGAAAGAGTTACGGGATGCGACATGTTTCTAGAAAGGGGCAGGGCCAAAAGTTCACACCACATATATAAAGAAAAAGACATCAGAAACACATCAGATCTGCTCATTCAGAAGGAAACTCCTCTTCACAACTCGTCTTTAGGGGCTGTATCGTCCTCACCCTCCTCTTCCTCCTCAGGAGGTTCTTCTGTGTGCTCTTCCTCCTCTGGCTCATCATCATCTTCATCATCCTCATCTTCCTCATTGTTGTCATCCTTCTTGCTCTTTTCCTCCTCTTCACGCTTCTTACGTTCTTCCTCTTCCTGCTGGTCCTTCATTTTCTTTTCTGGTCCCTGATACATAACATGTCATCAGTATTTATGGATAATTAGCAATGTTGCATAAACAACTGCAAGTTTTTAATTGTAACGTTGTCAAAACACAATTACCTTTGTTGCGCCCCACGTTTCTGTACCAAATGTTTCGGCCTCCTCAACATCATCAGTGATTAGGAAGTTATCAAAGATGGTTCCAGTTTTTACCTGTAAGAAAGGTCAAAAGATCACTAAACTACAAAATGGTTGCAATAAAAGTAAAAAAGAAATAAAAAGAATTTTTAGTATATATAAAAAAAACAAAACCAATTTTTTCAAAACCTACAAATGAACTTAACGGTATGCCAATCTAAACCGTACCTGCCAAAGATCCAGTCCCAGAACACCAATGTTGTCAAATTTGTAAATGGAGTCATCCGGAGTATATTCAGGGTTGTCAATTTCGGGGTGAATCCAGGTACCTTTGTAGTTGGGGTTGTCGATCTGTTTTGGTTTCCACTCACCCTACATAAACATAGCTTTATTAGCCGGTCGGTAAAACTGGTTTTTGCATAATGAAGTATCATTCTGATTGAGAAGATCAATTAGACTTGAAACACAGTAGAAACACAGTTCACAACCTAAATTTCGTAAGACACAATCTTAATAAATAAACGCTCTCAGAAAACTCCTGGAAAGTTCAAACATACACAACCAGTCTCTAAAACTAGACCAACCTCACCAGTTTGAAGCACTTCGGTACTTGTTTGGTAGATCTTAAAATTGTTACATGAGGATATCTCTGATAACGAGATGAGAACAATAATCACTCTTAAAAGCTCCTGGAAAGTCCAAGTCTACTTGGTATCCTAAACCTTCTCGCAGCTTACCATACAAAAAAGTGGTTTCAACTGGTTTCCCAAGTGCCCAAAACTGGTCTAAAACTTTTAAACTAATCCAACTACTTGGTAGATCTTAAAATATTACCTTCTTTTACAGGAGTCCAGATCTACTTGGTCTTCAAAGTGCCTCAAAATGGTCTTAAAGCATCACTTTGAACTCTGAAGCACTTTACAGCTTTACGTTTGGTATATCTTACATTTTTTGGATCTTCTATGCAAGAAGATCTCTGATAATGACATTTTAACAGTTACAACTCTAAAAACTCCTAAAAAAAGTCCAGACCTTCTTGGTTTTAAACCTGAAACCCTCTACTGGCAGCTTAACCTGCAAAAAAAAACTAATATAAAGTGGTCTAAAGACATCAAACTAGACCAATCTGAAGCACTTTATAGCTTAATGTTCAATAGATTCTACAATATCAGGATCTTCTACATAAGAACATATCTGACAATGGGATAATAACATTAAATAACTCTCAAAACTCCAAGAACCTACTCGGTAATGAACCCAAAACCTTCTTCGGGACTCTTAAGTGGTCGAAAGTCTAAAACCATCAAACTAGAGCAATCAGACCACTTTAACGCACCCTATAGCTTCATGTTTGGTAGATCTTGAAATATCAGGATCTTCTATGCAAGGACTGTTAGTTTGTACCTTGTACTCTGGGTTCGGGATCATGGCAGGTTCCCATTCTCCATCCATGTCTTCATCCCAATCGTCTGGTTTCTTGGCATCAGGGTCAGGAATGTTCTCAGGTTTGTCCCAATCCTAAATATAAACAGCATTGGATTCAAGTCTAAGAACAACATTTTAAAAATGTTTTTGCACACTACAAGTTTGTCAACAGAAAATAGACCTCAGGTTTTGTGTCTTTGGGATCGTCGATTTTTGCCCGGTCGTCCCAATCCTCTGGCTTCTTGGCCTCGGGATCCTTGATCTTTTTTGCAGGAAGGAAGTCCCAGTCTTCCTCCAGAGAACCCGATTCTACTTTCTCGTTGTCGATTTTGACTTCGTACGTCTGGTCTGGCCGCAGGATCAGTGTATACAGGTGTGTGAGTTCATCGTCCTGATGGGCGCAAGTGGAAGAACTAAATTGCAACAGCTGTAATTAAAACTTCAGATATTTTAATTACGTTAATAAAACTTACTTTGCATTTGATGTCCTTCTTGGTTAGGTGGTTCTGGCCTTTGTAGTTGAAAATGACGTGAACTTTCTTGGTACTGTAGCCACAGATGTCAGGTCCTACGGGGAAGATCAAAGTAAAAATGACACAAATATAGTCAAAGTAAATGCTACCAGTTTGGACTGCTTGGAGATTTTCTTTTTGCCACCAATCATGACTTACCAAACATGACGTAGTATTGCGAATCGCCGTGCATTTCAGCCTGGTCCAGGTCAGTGGGGAAAACTTTCACGTAACCACCACCACAGTCGATCTTCTGCTCATGTTTCACAGTGAACTGGATGACAAGCGGTTTACCCTCATTACTAAATGAGTCAAAGCGACTGGATAGAGCGTAAAACCGGGCATCTTGACTCGTCTGCAAACCTTTAAAGAGAAAAATCCCCAACAATTTAAATCATCGTCTTCTACTAATTTGCATTTTCTTTTAAGATGAATACGTTTGCATAAGCAATTGAGTGCCGGTGAACAAAGGCGTGACCTCTGACCTTTATCAAGCTCGGCATCACCGTAGAATTTCCCTGAGGTGAGTTTCCACTGGCCGTAGTCGGATTTGTGTTTGGATTCCACCCATCGACTTTTCCAACCATCTGGAGAGACGACGCGAAAATATAAGAATGCTCAACATGTGCATATCAATATGAATAAATGAAATGAATAAAGTCCTGTCAATTGGTATCAAATTTACTTTGTGCAGCTTATTTCTGACAATTTTTAAGTGATTTTGTTGCTGTCATCCAGCAATAATTTTAGGTTTAAATCAACGAGAGTTAATATTTAATGCTGTATTTTTATACCTATGTGTGTGTATAACAAGTTTAAATATAACAATTGAAATTAAGCAAATTATTATTAAAAACAACAAGATATGAAACGCATTTCTTTTACACAACAATAAAAGTATAGACTAAAAAGTGAACTGAAACCAAAACCTAACACTTTTAAAAAATCTCGTTTGTAATAATCCACAAGTAACTTAAGCATTTAGACAAAAATGTAATCGTTTTTACAAATCATGTATTAGCATGACTGGTTAAGTTGTAAAACACAGTTTAGTATGCAAATACAGCAAATGAAAGTAACACTGACAACAGGCTTTGACCGCAGAAATGCATGAAAGTAAACTTGCTCAATACATCATAAAAAGACATCTAAACCTATTATTTTGACATTTACCACAAAAATACATCCATCTCAATAAAACAGTGACAATATAACTGATGTAGTGCACGACCAAAGAAGTGAAATTTACCTCCGTCCAGAAATTGTTCTTTAAAATACACATCTGCGTATGCAGCAAACGCTAGTGCAGATATAAAGCACGTTACAGCAGCGATCCGCATCTCTGCACGGTTAAATTATTTGTATTAGATGAAGATCCCGATATAATAATGAATGGCGCTCGAGCGAATGGTCAGTGAAATATGGCTCGGTTGTGTTCCTGCACAGATGGCTGAGAACCATTGGCCGGCCGCGCGGCCAATCAGAGGAGACCACGAGTGAGGAGTCAGCGCCGAGGGCGGGGCCTCTGTGAAGTACGTGACGCGGGCAAGGAAGTGTGTGGAAATAAAACAAGTATAGTGAGAAAAACAAATAAAATAAAAAACCCAAGTATAGTGAGATTCATTTTATGATAAAAACTAGAAAAAGTGTTTAACTTGTGGCTTACATAGCTATATTTTATGTTACTGAATAATACATTATTTAAAATAATTCAAGGTTAATAATATTATACCTGCAAATGCCTAAAAATCATCTGAAGCGCCGCTGCATGAACCGTCGAGACTGATGACGCGCTTCCACTGTTATTAACATCCTACATTTAGCAATTACGAAGCTACACATTATATTATTTGTGTTGTTACTGGTATTAAATTACTAAAATTATTTTTACCACCGTGAAGTTTCTAATAGCTGCGTTAATAATAGACAGACACAGTAAAACCTATTAATTTGACTTTATTTGGGGCCAGTTGACCTAGTAAGCCTGGTTTATTTAATTTAATAGCTTCTGGGTTTTCACTTTCAGCTCCACTTGTACAAAAGTCGTCTGCTTCACAAAATCAGGTAAAAAATAACAATTTGATAAAAAAAATTAAAACACAAAACAATAATGAAACTATCGGGATAAATGTTTATATTCCGGATATACTCTAATAATCTAAATCTAAATGAGCAACTGAGCTGTTAAAATTACTGAAAAGCCTCCCGGGGCCACAAGAGGGCGCACCAAGCTAAATATTATGCACCTTTCTTCAAACTGTAATACGACTATGACTATTGTAGAAGAAATTGCATACTCTTTATAAACTACATATGATTAATAAAGTTGCTTAAACAATTATAAGAAAGCTATATCTTTAAAAAAATGCAAATATAGAGATCCTTGGTCTCAAACTCAATTCCTGGAGGGCCACAGCTTTCCACAGTTTAAAAGATCAGTTTAGTTAGAGTTATAAACAACAAATAACCTATTTGCACACAATAATGAGATACCACTTACTCACACACTTCACAAACACAAGACACACTTCAAACTACCATAACACAAAAAACAAAACCAGCTCATAATACGATTGCCTACATACACAGAATTTCCAGCGAAATCACCAAGAACTAACAGGAACAACTTCAACACCTCTTGCCATTATAAAACCAAGAACGAACATTAGAATACTATGTGTTTAGTCTTGTTGCGCTCTTGTGGATCTGATGTCATAAACCAGAATAATGACAGTAGCCACGCCCACCAGCGCAGAGAGGACCAATCGGATCACAGCTTCCGTAGAACAACAGTGTACAGAGTCTGAGAAATAAACACATCAAACTGAGATCAGGGGCCTATTTCACAAAGGAGGTTAAGTGAAAACTCTGAGTTTCTTAACCCTGAGATAAGGGAAACTCTGGGTTTTCCGTTTCAAAAAGCAGGTTTGTCAAACTCGGGAAAGCA
>JAUCMT010000053.1:1536601-1551450 GCA_032357475.1 Enteromius thamalakanensis
ATCTGGTCCTCGTGCGATTCCGAAGAATGCACGAAAGCGGGAAGCAGGGAATGAAAAGCTGGGAGCATTTGTAGTGACTTGATTGGGCGCGAATGAACAAGGGATGATTAGGAAAAGGGTCATCAGCTGTGTATGATTACTCGATTCAGCGATCCTCTCGAAATTATGTTTAAACATTCATAAAAATAATAGTAATAAGAAATAAAGTGATTCCTGAGCTGTTTGAAACCAGAAGGTTTTTTTTAAGCCAGAAGGTAAATTGTTATTACACTAGATGGTGCTCTATTATAGTATGCATATTTATGTCATGCCAAATATTTCACGCTGCGTGATTGTCATTTACTGTAAATGAATGAGCACAGATTTGCCACCGATTGTCTGCAATTTCCCAAAACCTATCGGCGTGTGAAAAAGGGGTTATAATTGTGCAGTGTGAATTCTTTAAAGGGTTAGCTCAACCCCAAATTGAATTTCTGTCATTAATTCAATAACTCACTCTCATGTCATTCTAGACCTGTAAGACCTTAGTTCATCTTCGGAAAACAAATTAAGATATTTTTGATGAAATGGAGTGCTATCCGACCCTCCAACAAAAATGAAATGATCCCTGCTCCAGAAACATAATAAATACATTGTTTATCATTGCTAAAGTCATCAGCAGAAATAATTGAAAGGCTACGCTTACCTTTGCTGAAAAGCATGTTGTATGTAGAGAGGACAACTGGTCCAAGGTTCACTTTAGTGATCAGAGTTTAAATAATTTGGGTCAAAGTTGTTTTTGTAAAGTGGAATTAAAACTGTAAGTATCATGAGCTGGAATGGAAAAAAAAAAAAAACAGCAAAGAAAAACACCTAACCACATGCTATTCATAGATACACTGCTGACACCTCATGAACAAACATCAACCACAATCGTCGAACAGAAGACACATTCTCATGCAATTCCAACCAACAAATAAAAGCATGTCCGTACAGAATGAAGCAGGGTTTACTCTGACTACTTTTGATGAGTATTTTGCATCTATGTGTTACATCCCATGTCTGTCTGGTCTTGTTCTCCCCCCTGTCCGTGTATTTTTTGGTTTAGTCCGTCATTGTTCCCTGATTAGTTCATTTGTGCCACCTGTCCATTTCACCTGCCTTCACTTTAGCTCTTGAGTTCCTGTGTATAAATACTGATGTTTTTGAGTTTCAAGTTATCCATAGTTAAAGTCTTACGTGCTCTATGTTGTGTCGCTGTTTGTTTCGCTGCCTCATCAGCCTTTGTTTTCGTGTTTTGGAGTTATTAAAGTTTTAGAAGCTCTCATCCCTCTGCTCTCTGCCCTCGCTGAGAGGTGCAGCTGCACACACACAACAGACCACAATTGTGACACTTTTGAACTTGGTGAATTAAACACATATTGTTTTTAACTTGAAAGGAACAAAAACTGATATTTCTGTCATCACATACTCACCCTAACATCATTACAATCCCATAAAACTTTTGTTCATCTCAAGGACACCTATTTGGTGTGTTCTCATAATTTGTTGTCTATCTGTTTAAAGTAAACACAATCAATCTCTTCAATATTCCAAATGTTTATTCAATTGCTCCACATACATACAGTATAACTCATCAAATATAAACCTGCATGCTTGATGTGCAAGAAGTACTGAGAATCATCTCTGTACATCAAACAAACCTTTATTTACTTTCTAAAGCTACAAAATAGACATTTAAGGATGGACCAAAAATAAATAAAAGGTAATAGAACATTAAAAATAACCTAATTTGTTTTCTAAAGATTAATTGAAGTCTTCATCTTCTCATGGTGACAGGCACATACCACGTGTGGGTCTTCTCTTTAACATTATGTAAAAAACACATCACACAAAATGATAATAATAAAAAAGCGGCATTCATACATTCAATATCTTTCTCCTGCTAAGATAAAAGGCACATTTAGAATCGAGATTGTCAGTGGTTTTTAGATTTGACATTTGGTCATCAAGTGGTAATGAATTGCTGGCAAAATTGTTATTCTCTTTCTAATAAATAAAATAAAGTGTACAGCTTTTCACTAGCACAGTACTTTTTAACATTTGTGCTGACGGATAACTAAAAGTAAATTAAAAAAAAAATGCCAACACTGATTTCTTGGTAGGCTAGAAATAAGTATTCTTACGGTATTATTGTGAGCATACAATACATCGAACTGGACAGATCTAATTTTATGCAAAAATTGAAATGTACCTTCTTTTCTTTTTTGTTTTTCAAAGGCATAAACAACCGCAGAAGTGTGACCCCCTTTGAACAGACCTTTAAACCATTTGTTTGGTTTCAACGTAGCATGTGACTTCCTGACTTCCTGGCTTACATGAAGAACATCTGACATCTGTTCTTGAAACACTGACCTAAATTGTGCAGCTTTACTTCTCTCTGTTTAACAGCATATTTTTGCTCAAATAAACATACCGTTCATTTTAATTACTTGGGGAAAAAAAGTGCCCATTCCTCCTTTTTTTTTTTTTTACCTACAAAATGGTAAATTCTACAATTCCTGAATAGTCTACAGAAATTGAAATGTTTCCTCAAAGTTGATATATGTATAAATGAGTGTTATTCACAATGAATGACAATGCTAGTCTTTTCATACATAAGAGCTAACACAGACGGATTACAGATACAGATTAAATGATTTTACTTATTTTGCCTTTCTGTGGTTGAACGTTGGCTCGGCATAAACGATTTTATCTTCACAATTCTGAGCATTTCAAGCAATTTTTGATGCTATAGTTACTCAATACTAACTATATATGTTACCTTAAAACCAATGTAGCATTTTAAAACAATTGCATAAAATATATCTGCAATTTAAAATGTAAAATCTATAATAATTTAATATATTAACTAATTAAAATGTTTGCTTTATTATTATTATTTTCATATTACTTCTTCAAAAACAGTATAAAACACTTGCCTTCTCTACAATTATTTCCACAGTTCTTGGGGATGCAGTACATCACGACTGCAGAAACAACCAACAGAGATCCAGCAGCAGCAGAAATCAGCACTATGTTAAAAAAAGGTGGCTTCTGATCTGTAATGAACAAAATTAGCCATAACTGTCACAAAATATTTGATATTCATATTTGATAACCATTTAACTGGAAGATCAGCTGAGTGAAACTATTTTAATATCAGAACCAATATACCTGGACTTGGCCAACAGAGTCTGCTGATGTCCAGATGTGTGGTCTGGTTTGTGATGGGATTGTTGAGCACACAGCTGTAGATGTTGTTCTCCTGATATTCCACCTCCAGAGGTAGAGAGAGACTGATGCTGAGATCAGACACACTGATGCTGGACAATACACTGTTTTCTTTGTACCAGGAGAGAGTCACATGACCCACATTCACCACTGAACACAGCAATGAACAATTCTGCTGCGATGAAGATGATGATGAAAGATTCTGCGAAGAGTCTCTGATAATGTTTGGAGTGGGCAGACGAGCTGAAAACATGAATTAGCAGAGACATAAAAAGACGTTAAGCTCAGTCATCAGCAATAGTTGCATAATGGTCATTACCACAAACAAAAAGATATGCCCCTGGTTTCAAAGAGAAGGCTTAAGCTTAGTCCTAGACTTAAATCTGTGCCGTTTTAACAGAAAGTACCTTGCACTGACCAAACTTAAAATATATCAGTGCCTTTGTTTTGTCTTTAGAGACATAGCCATGCTCTTTTACTAAGCTATGTTTATAAAAATGTTCTAATTAAACAATATGATCTAATCCTGGCTTAAGCTAAAGCCATGGTGTTACTGTAAGTTAAAGGGAGGCAGATCCATTGTAAGCTACTCACCATAACCTTGTGTCACAAAAATGTCAATAATAATAAAAAATATACCTTTATTTAAACAAATATATGTGAACGCTCAAATAATTAAGGCTCAACTCACCATAGACCGAAACTGAATAAGTGTATTTTTGTGAACTGAATTGTTTTGATGATTGCATCACTCCACTTATCACTGCTTCATAGAGTCCAGCGTGTTGAGTTGTGATGTTTGTGATGGTCAGGGATCCAGTCTGATTGTCCAGCTTCAGTCTGTCTCTGAATCTATCATCAGGAACATCATGTGTGAAGATTCCAAATAAGTTGAATTCAGCTATCGTTGATCTTTCAACTCCAAAATTCCACATTACAGTAGCTCCATCGAATGTTTCAGTAACACCAGTGTGTAGAGTAACAGAGTCTCCCTCCATCACTGACACCGACTCACCAAACACACCTGGAGAATAAAAAAGTTATACTGATTAATTCTCTCTTCGGTTTAGAAAGCCTGAAATCAGTTAACCTTTAAGAACAGCAGACACCAGCCAAAATGTCACTCTACAAACACACAGATGTGTGTGAATAAGTCAGTTTATCTTCATTGTTTTAAAATACATTTGTAACATTAGGATAAGTTAATTACAATTTCGTTCTGCAAGACACATTCAGCAACTTCATTTATTTATGTTTGCCTCGTTATAAGACTCAATAATAATACAAATTATAAATTTGTAACTTACCAATCAGACAACACAAACAGAACAAAAGAAGTGTGTGTAACATTTTCTTCAGCTGTTCAGTGACTCTGATCTACTGTAGTAAGACCACCTGCTGAATCCTCATCCATCAGATCAACCAGTTCACACACACATTCTCAACACATAAAGGGTGTGTGTGTGCATACATATATAGAAAAAGAGAAATTATACAGACAACATTTAATTATATATATATATATGTTTTTCAACACTGTTTCTGAAAGGTATTTTTTGACTGTGTCAAGAATAAAAAAGTAGGAAAAGTGTCAAATTGGATTATTTACATCATTTACATTATATGTATCTTAGTTAATACACAATAATACACTAGATGGCGTTATATTATAGTATGTATACTGACTGCAATATTCATATTGATGACGTTTTGCCTTTTTTTTGTTCTGTTTTGTTTGGACGACAATAAAATGCGCTTTGATTAGTATTCTGTGACAACTTTAAAATAATAAATTGAATTGACCAAATTATATTCAGAATAATAGTGAATTAAAACATAATAAAACAACAACAACAATACACTGCTGGGCAATAACCAATCATTTGAATTCTATCATTTATTTATTAATTTATTTATTTTTTGATAAATGAGTAAGGCTTTTTTATATTCCTTTATTTTGTATTGCTACTCCCAAAGCACTTCACAATCATATGGAGGGATCTTCCTTCTTTATTTTAAGGTTTAACCTAAGACTGAAGGGGAAATCCTTTCTTCTCATGCTGTAGACACATACTCCACTACTTGATCGTCCTCTTCTATGTCCTGAAATAAATAAATCAATAAAACATTTTAAATAATAGTAATAATTTTGCAGTAATAGTAAGAACTGCACAGGACTGTATGTTACATTTCCTTATAACAGAATATGAATAGTAAAATTTACAATTTAGTAAAAAAATAAAAAAGGACCAACATACTAATTAATATTAGCCTGAAATAAAGAATTTCATAAATATATATTTTTTTTTTTTGTCAGAATTCAGTGTTTTTTCCTCCCTTTAAAAGTGAACGAGTCTATAAATAATAGCCCATTTATTATCTATTTATTTGTAGCAAACTTATAATAATAGTCCCTACACCAAGACAGAGAAACACAGACAAGGGTAGAACATGCATAGCAGACCGGGTTGGAGCGCCCTCTGCTGGAGGTAGTGGGCACTCCAGCTGGCCATCATGACATTATCTAGCACAATATGTCATTTATCTTTCTCATTTTATCATCTTTGGATTCTCAAGAAAACAATCAACCAGATAACTTTTAGTCAGGGGTATTTTATGTTATCACTATATTGAGTCAATTGGCTTCTTTTGGAACTGCATTTAGTGTAGAAAAAACTAAATAAAAAAAACTTGTTACCTCACAGCCTAATTAACATTAAAATTTTTAGTTGACTAAACAACAACAAAATAGCCAGAGGGGTAATAATTTATTTGTGGTTTAAACAACCGTTTTATTATTATTATTTTTTTTTTTTACAGTGTTGAAGAAAGCAAACATTGATACAAAATAATAGATCATTATCATAAAACAAAACAAGTATTTAACCTTATCTACATCTGACTCCACGCTAAAATGATAAAACATGCAGCATAAATTAGAAATTAATAATTTTACCAATTTATGTATGTTTCTGTTGAAGAACGTTGCCTGATGCATAACAGCAAAAGTGACCTCATCCTCACACATCTGAACTGTTTGAACAATAGAAATAAACTCAAATGATCTGTGTTAGGTCTGTCAAAGTTGTAATGTTAATTCGAGTAATTAATACGGTGGCCTAGAGAGCTCAATCAGTTTCTATACATTTACAGCAGATGCAGAAGACCCCAAAACCAGCGACAATCAACAGAGATCCAGCAGCAGCAGAAATCAACACTATCAGAGTATCTGAGTATGGAGAGTGAAAGAGAGAAAAAAACAGGTATTCATGTAAAGGAATGTGTCTGAACTACAACAAAAGACAAAAAATCAGCTCTGTGAATAACTGGTGGATGTACCTGAACATGTGTGACAGAGTCTGCTGATGTCCAGATGTGTGGTCTGGTTTGTGATGGTGTTGTTGAGCACACAGCTGTAGATGTTGTTCTCCTGATATTCCACCTCCAGAGGTAGAGAGAGACTGATGCTGAGATCAGACACACTGATGCTGGACAATACACTGTTTCCTTTGTACCAGGAGAGAGTCACATCACTCACATTCACCACTGAACACAGCAATGAACAAGATGATGATAGTAAGGAACAGTTTGAAGAGTTACTGCTGATGACAGGAACAGGCAGACGAGCTGAAAGTGAATAAACAGATATATGAACAAATCTAAACTTATTTTCACTTTAATGTTTTAAGTAATCGTTTCGTTTAAATATTTCATAAAACAAAAACATGTGCGAGGCAGAACAAATTATCTTAATAATTATAATAAAAATAATTTATATCAACAAACTGATGAACAGTTTAAAGCGTTACTGATGATGAGAGGAACAGAAAGGGTTGCTGGATGAAATCAGAGGATAAACTAACACTTGGGTATTGGTCAACAATATTATTTTGCTGAAGTGTGTTGACAGTTGTTGAGTGTTTCTGCCATTTCTGCCAACTACGAAAAGTAGTTTGAAAAGAGGTTGCAACACTTTAATAGTTGTAGGATTATTCTGGTTTCAGGATAAACTCCCACTTGAACTTAAATATGATCTCTACTCACCATAGACAGAAACATTGAAGATTTTTGAGGACATTTTGTCTCCACTAATATCTACTTTATAATCTCCAGTGTGTTCAGTTGTGATGTTCATGACGGTCAGAGATCCAGTTTGATTGTCCAGCTTCAGTCTGTCTCTGAATCTCCCGTCATTATATGTGTAGAAGATTTGCTTCTTTTTCCTTTTTTTTGCTATTTGAGTCTTCTCAGCTCCAAACCTCCACAGCATGGTTTCTACTTCAGGTATTTCAGTAACACCAGTGTGTAGAGTAACAGAATCTCCCTCCATCACTGACACCGACTCACCAAACACACCTGATGAACAGATTTCACACAGATCAAAGCTCTGATGGTCTAGAAAGCCTGAAGTCGATTATAACATGAACATGTCTTCTTGGTACTGTCAACACCTCTATTTATTTACTTTTTGATGTTTTGCCTACTGCTGGATTATTTCAAAATGAACAGTTTTCAGACTATTTGCATTTGTCAACATTAAGCGACTGTTAGCATCTGTAAAGAACGCTACTGATATTTAGCGTCAAAACACATATTTATAACTTACCATTCAGGTGCCACTTGCACACACAGAACATAACAAACATGTAAAACATCTTCTTCAGTTGTTCAGTTGTGAAATATCTGATCTAAAACATTTGAGCTGTTATTACTGTCGTGATCATCTGACCCTCCTATAGTGGGAGTTCTTTGTAAATTACATATATGGCTATATATAAATGCTTCTCTGATGCTCCTTATAAGCTAATAATAGTTAACACTTTCCATTCTGCCATTTAACACCTACTATTCTTAAAATGTAGGATGTTGGTAACCGAACAGTTGCTGGTAGCCATTGACATTTTTTTCATACTATGGGAGTCAATGGCTACCAGCAACTATTGGGTTACCAACATTATCCACAATATCTTTTCTTATGTTAAACAGAATAAACAAGTTCATGTGGGTTTGTAACAACATGAGGGTGAGTAAATGATGAAAATGCCTCTCAGCCTCTGTGTCAAAATGAAACCTGCTGCGGTTGGATTTCTTTAAAAAAAAACATGTTATGATCTGTTGATTGGACAAGCAGCTTGTAGATTAGAGTGACGTAGTTTGTAGGTGAAGAGTTTATTCCTGTCCTGCTTTTTATAAATCTATCAGCAGATGTCCCTCACACAACAGCTTTAAGTCAAATAAAATATCGAATCCATCTAAAACTTTGATGTATTCATTGTTATATTTGACCTTAACAAACGAATGTGTCTGATAACATTCACAGATAAATACACACAAACGTTTGGCTGCTACAAGTTTTGATTTTTAATAAAACATTGCATTCAGGTATCTTTAAACGCAGACATTCACAGATAAGATAAAATTTAAACATCAATAAAATGAATATCTTATATGTACACTCATACTTGGTCCAAACATAGCTGGATGTGATGTCACCTTCTGAATAAGTTTCTGTTTTAGATCATGTCTTCCTTTGCTTTGTCTTTCCTGCTGCAGATGACACCACCTGAATGTGTTAATCACTGGAAATATTTTATTTTTATATATATATATTTTTTTACTATGTTTTTTTTTTTTTTTTTATCATTGTCTGTTGGGGTTGGGGGTGTACTACATCCATCAGCAGGTGCAATTGTGACAAAAAAAGATTGTAACGGATGTTCATTTTTTCTTTCCCTTGCTCAAGGTTTAAAGGAGCTGGTTTAAAGGTTGCTACACCCAACTCACGTCTTCTCTACCACTTTGTGTGTCTGTATAAGATTAGTAACTAATAATTACGATACTATACTAATTAAACATTCTGTTATACATGTATTATAACCTATTATTGTTATGTTTGCAGCTGTGATGTGATGTGCAGCATATTTACCAACCTTTGTTTACATGCTTTTATAATCAAAACAACTCAAATATTAAAATATATAATTTAAACTAAACACTAGGTATAGTCTTCATTTTTTTACAGTCATAATATTTAAGACTGGGGGTTGCGTGCCTATATTTAGATGTGGCTCAGCTAAATCAGCTTATGCAAGCTTGACGAACGTGACCTGCCAGAACTAACGCTATACGCTTGATCTTATTTATGAGAGATATGTGTGATGAGTAAATGTGTGAGTCTGTGACATTCTTCTGCTGTTTGTTTAGTGGTTTTACATTATGAAACCAGACATGATCGCAATTAGTATGTTATGTTCAGTTTGTAGAGGATGGAAAACAGCAAGAGGATGCTGTGATTAGAGCTGTGCTTTGTTGTTTCTTGAAGGTTTACGTTAATGGCCATGAAATGCCATTGTATACATCAAGCGATATACAGAACGGAAAGGAGGACTAAGAATCTCTAACATCAACAGGCAGTGTTACATGTCACTGAGGCTGATAGAAGCAGAAAACGCCATTAACGAAGACTTAAGTTGATACAATGTTTACACAGTGTTTTAAATCATGGCAATGATTATCTATTATCCAATCAGCTTACACGTACGTCACTTACAGCATACAAATTTTTTAGACCCTACTCTGAAGTAGGAGCTAATTTAGTTCCTCCAAATGTAGTTCCTGGAACTAAAACCGTTCCTAGTTCCTGTAGTGTGAACACACCAAAAAGTGGGTAGTTCCACAGTTAGTTCGGGAAACTACACTGTAAACCTGCATAAGTTTTACTTAAAAAAATATGAGGCAACTGATTGCCGCTATTTTTTTTAAGTTTGCAAACTTAAATATCAACAGTATAAGCATATTGCTACTTATTGTCAGGCCTGAACTGCACTGGGATCAGTCTACTGCAGTCACACTCAGGAACCCCAATGAGTTAATCGCCGCCACCTGGAGCTCATTAGGCGAGCTGGTATTTAAGCTCAGCTCACCAGTGTGAGAGTTGGCGGTGATTGAGGTAACAATGCTCGAGGTAACCACTGCTCTCTTTACTTTAAACCTCCAAGTTGATTCTCCCATTGTGATTCTACTGCTTACTTATCTGTATGTCTGAGTCTATGCTCCAAGGTCTCTGGAACTACGTGAAACTCCTGCTTACGGGTTTTAAAGGATTAAAAGACTGTGCTACACTTACCTTGAGATACTCACCTGAAAGGAATTACTCACCTGCACCACGATCTCCAAGCTCCAAGCGCACCACGAGCACTGAAAGACTTTATGCACTACGTGCAACGAAAACCCACGTGAGTTGACTGCTTTCTGTCTGTGGTAAACTCACCGTCTGTTACTTACCTGTCATTGCAGACCGTCAGCTCAAAATCCTGTTTCCCTCGAATGCCACCTGGAAAGGAATAGGAAACAACATTAAACACTCGTATGCACTGTGAGATATCATCTGTGTGGATCGTGCTCTACTTACCAACGAATCCTCTCCTATCTGTGCACTTGTGAACCAGCTCTTGATGGTGAACAACCTATGCAGCGCTAAGGAGCTCAAGTCATTGCATTTAAATTCATTGATAAAGACTTTCACTGAATTCTCAAATAAATTACTTATTATACTTACCTTTTGTTGTCTGCCTCCTCCATGCACTGAGCGTTACAGCTGTTTCTTCAAAAATGAGAAATTTTATTAACATCAAAATATTTTAAATGTGTTTTTGTGCTTGTTACAATGCTTGTTATCAACTGATAACTTAAAAATGGAGGCTCACATTCATACTTAACAAGATTTGGCAGAGTATGTACTCTACAGCATCTCCCGATGTAGTGAGCTTGAATGTGCTCAAACTGTGCCACAATGAAAAAACATACTTTTATGTTTGCACAATACATGACCTTGTACACTGATTGTGATACTTGTCACATGGCAAGGAACAAGAAAACCGAAGGAGAATTTTATAAATTCACCAAAAGAAGAAAGCTCTTTTTGATAAAGAATATCCTATTCATGCAAACAGAATTAATGTTTCTATTCTATTGTATTAAGACCATAAATACTATTAAGACTATACCTCAAATCCTTTTAGCCGTGACACTACAGGCAAAACCCCTTTTTCATGTCAATTTTGAGATTTTGGACTATTTAGCTTTTTTTAGTGTTTCAAGGAGTGCTTACTGCACTTTATCTATTTGTGTCTGTACATTTAATTCTTTTTTTTTTAATCCACTTCATCAGCATATCATTTTTACAGTATTATTCCTATCCATATTCTGAAGGCTTGTAATGTGGAGATTTTTTGTTGTTTGTAATTCATCTGATTTATTTATATACATACATACATACTTTAACATCCTTGGTTTATTTTGGTTCTATGTTCCGTGTCATGTGATGTTTAGTTGATTTATGTATTTCGTTCAGGTGCGTTTGTTATTCAGTGTCTGTATTTAACCCATGTCTTTTCAGTTCCTTATCGTCAGTCAACCCTAATGTTTGCCTTGTCGTTGCTCGTTCTATGTATACCCAGATTTATGGATACTGCTCCACGTTTATGTTCTCTTTATTAAAGTCTTTTATTTTTATTATAACGTTTTGACTCCGCGTTCTCCTTCGCCTGCTCCACACCACCTTATAGGAAACGTTACACATACTTATACATATATATATATTTATATGTTTATATATATATATATATATATATATTTTTTTTTTTCATTACATTTTATTCCTTTAAACAATTCTGCCTATTGGCAGTGCCTGTTTATTTATAGACATATAAAAGATACACACCCCCTTTGTAAATAAACTAATATGTCAACAAAAACAAATTACAAAAAAAATAGACTTCACTTTATGCAGATAACCAAATCTAAGTTGATTTGCACTGCCATTACATAAACAAATTTTACTTACAAAGCACATATAAATCTAAATGGCAGGTAGTGCAGAAGTCAAAACCTACTTCAATGCATTTGAAATTCATATTTAACAGATTTTTAACAGACTTTTTAACACACCTTGAAATACATTTATCAAGATATTTAAAATAAATTATTATAACACTTTTATGTACAGACTCTGTTCTGTAGGCACGTTAAAAGAGTAGGGCTAGGCGATATATATCGTACGATATATTATGCGCATCTCGTCAGTAAAGACCATTATTTGATTATAAACAGAGCCGTAGATCACTGAGAAGATGCGCGTTGAATCACCCGCGAAACTCAACCCGCAGGTTTCCCGCTATTCAAAGAACCGTCTTTATGGTGGTGCGCATAATATATTGTACGATATATATTGCCCAGCCCTATAAAAGAGAATATCTACACGGCATACTCGATGAACACGTGTGGCTGGGATAGTTCAGATCCATAAATGATATGTTATGATGATTACTTAAAACATAGACTGGACATTAAATACGTAAACAAAACTATCAACATGTTTCAATGTTAAAAAACACCTCAGCTGTTGTCATAGGTACTGGTTTATTTCTTCTGATAATAAATGTCTCCACAATCAATTTAAGACTTAAACTAAAATTTAAGATTTAAATGTTGATATTAGAGTTTGTATTTATAAAATATAATTCCTAATAATCTGTAAAAATGTCCACAAGAGAAGATGCTGGTTTAAATATTTTAAATGTTAAGATATGTTTAACCGATATTTTAAACCAGCGGTAGAATAAAGCATAGATAAGTGGATTTAGACCAGAGTTAAAATACAAAGTCCATAATAGAAATGTCACTGTGGCAGAAGATATTACTGTGGTACCAGTTACATACAATATATAGTAAGGAATATAGCAAAGCAGATAAACTGTCACAATGATTCCTAATGTCAGAGCAGCTTTACTCTCAGATTTCTTCCTCACTGAACCCTCTGTTACACTTTTACCACTCTTCATCAGAGAGTTTATAATTTTCACTTGCTGATGTGCAACATAAAACACCCTCAAATATAAAGTTATAATTATAGTACAAGGTAACAAGAACGAAAAAACCATGTCGGTGAATGTCCATGAAAAACTTATAACTAAATAACATTTTCCATAACACACATCTGTTTTTTGTGAAGTTTCAAAATATCTGCCAGTTATTAAATAGCCAATGTTGTATGTTGAGGAGAAAAACCAGCAGAGACAAATGCTTAATAAAGTTTTAGTTGTGGTTATTTTCTGTGGGTACTGTAAAGGGTGACACACAGCCACATAACGATCAACAGCAATTAAAACTAAATTACAGATAGATGTTGAGATAAGCAGTCCCATAATTATCATAAATGCATCACAGAAGGTGTCTCCAAAGTACCAACATGTCTCAATTAATTTGATGGCATCCACAGGCATCACAATAAGCCCAACAAGCATGTCAGCCACAGCCAGAGAGAGAATGATCAGGTTGGTGGGAGTGTGAAGCTTCTTGAAGTGAGAGATAGAGATGATCACCAGCAGATTCAAAAACACAGTCCATGCTGACAGCAATGAAAAAAACACATACATGATATTATATTCATGTCTGGAGCGTTTTTCCTTGATACATGATGAGTTGATGGCCGGAAAACAGTAATGAGTTTCATGATCTGTCTCTGTCTCATAGGCCATGACTGAGTCTCCTCCTGTTAGGAGATGTTCTGTTATCCTTACTGTACTTTAATTTATCCAGTATCTGGATCAGACTGACCAACCCATCTACCGCCCACTTTGATGCTGCATAATGATGTAATTACTTACTTGCCAAATTGCTGTGCACAAGAGCCAAAAATGAAGGCATGAAACTGAAAAGTTAGCTTTTACATGGTGCTTCATCTATAATGAAGTCAAAGAACATTCAATTAAATTGACAGATTCAATTAAATTTAACTTTATTTCTAAAGTATGTTTAAATTTAACCTTAGCTGGCCAAAGTGCTGTACATTGATAGAAAAACAATGAAAAAACAAATGAACATAAAAAGAAGAGCAAGTAAGATTCAAAATATTATTAAAATAACAAGAATCGTCTGTTGATTCCTTCGGTGGTTCTCTGGTGGATGCACAATCCTCAGAGGTGTCAGCTTATGCTGTAGATCCTCCAGAGGTTCTGCTGGTGGCTGCACTAACTCCAGAGGTTTTGACGAGTGTCGTGGAATCCCTGGAGGCTCCATCGGTGGCTGCAGGACCACCAGGGGCATCGGTATGCTCAATAGATCCCCTGGAGGACATCTGCAAGATCTTGTCCTGTCCTGCTAGTAAGGCAATCCACTGAGCTCTCTTCCCCCGTTAAGGCCATAAGGGCCCAATTGAACCCTGGCCTCGCCTTGCTATAGGCAATGAAGGTCACCTGTGAATATTTGTCCTGCTCTGTCTGCCTTGTCATGGCCACGGAGGTCGTTTGAACCCTTGTCCTACCCTGCCACAAACTTTAAAAGCTGCCGTTGAACCCCTGCCCTGCTGCGGCTATGGAAGCCACCTCTGAGTCCCTGTCATTCGTGGTCACAGCCTAGTGGACCTTTTCTGAATCCTTGTTCTACCTAAAGCCGAGTTCAGACTGCACGATTTTCAAAGCAGTCATGTCATGGATGTTTTCATACTGCGTGACTACCTGGGGTAGCATTCAGTCGCTGCTGTGTTCACATTGTATGATAGATCGGTGACAGGGGGTTTCACATTGCTTGACTTTACA
>JAUCMT010000053.1:1567886-1579970 GCA_032357475.1 Enteromius thamalakanensis
TTTAGATATAATATCAAATATAAGAAAATAAAATGTATAAATGCATTTATATGTAATACTATCAAAATATATACTGTACTGTTCGTGTGTATTTTAATATAAACACAATAAATAAACTTAATATAAACTTAAGCATAAACACATATATAATGTAAAGAAAAACTTTTATTTTGGATGCGATTAATCGCGATTAATCATTTGACAGCACTACTATTAATATATTATAGAAATGTATTCATTTATTTAAACACTTTCTTCTTATATTAGTTAAATTAAAATAAGAAATCTGCATTACTAAATTAAACCAGAAAATATGAGGATCTGTTAACTTGCAAAAATTAAATGAATTGAAAAAGTGATGGGTTATTATTATTATTATTTATTAATAATTCGTCTAGCGTTAAATACTTAAAATAACCCCCAATTATAAATGCAAATTAAATCTAAATAAAACAGAAAATAAACATTAAAATCTTATTTCAGGTAGTTTCCAAGGCAGAATTTTTATTTAGTTTTATTTAAATTCTCTATTTCTCTATAAACACTCTATTTAATATTTATTTAATATAAAAAAAAGTTAATGTCAACATTTAAAATATTTAAAAATAAATAAATAAATAAATGTCAAAATATTTAAAAAATGATATATTTTATAAACACTTTCAAAACAGTTAAAATATTTTTAAAAAATGTATTCGAAAAATGTTATGAAAAAGACATTAATATTAAATATAAAAATAATTCAGAATATTAACGTTCATAGCGTACTAACAATACTAAACGCTCCCCGAACAGCTGGTTTAAGTATTCAGATTCATCATAACTGTTGAGATGAAAGCTCTGTCCCTCACCAGTGATGCAGGACGTCATTGGTCAGATAGATAAGATGCAGGCGGAGCTCGAAATGCGCCTCGTCCGCAGTGATGCGGTTTCTGAGATGCGACGCCATCAGCTCGCAGTGCGGCGGGGTCTTGGCGTTACTGAACATCCAGTTCTTTCCAGCCTGAGAAGCAGAAGCAAGCAGAGGGTGATTAATTCATCTGAGACGTGTCGGGCGGAGCCAGGCAGGTTTACGGCTCGTACCGAGATGGCGTCTTTGGTGCAGGTGTCTATGATGGGCTGCAGCAGGTTGTCGAACTCGTTCATGTCCAGCTGCGTCTCCACGAGCAGCTTCTGCGTCTGCTGCTCCATCGCTAGAGTGATGGCGGCCGTCACCTGCTCCTGAAACAACAAAACACGCATTATACCAATGTTCAAAGATATGGGCTCATCTAGTACTTTTATTCCACTGGGATGCATAAACGGATCAAAAGTAACCGCAAGGACCTTAATAATAACTCAAAATAAACATGAGCCAGTCGTTGAGACAGCTTAAATACTGTATATATTATAGTTTAAATGCGTTTAATGAAAGTCTATGGGACGTTTCGTAATTTAATTGTCCATTTTACAAAAGCGAATCAGTTAGATTCAGCGACCCGATTCAGACCTATCTGCAGTTCTGAGTGGTTTTATCTTCAGACTAAACGAAGTCTCAGACGGTACTACTACTATTTCTACATTTATGTTGAGTAGTGTTTGACAGTGTTACTATATTTCTGATCAAATAAAAGCAGCCCTGGTGCACAGAATATTGAAACGTAGGCATTTGATGGAGGGGGTCAAATACTTTTGACACAAACCTGTCTGAGGCTGAGCAGGTGCTGCTCCTGCTGCTGGAGGTTCCACTGGCTCTGCTGGATCAGCTCCTCCACAGACGGCGTGCTCGGAGGGATCGGCGGCGGCGCGAGCATCGCCATCGGAACATCAGCCACCTCTTTCCCCAGGGGTTTACAGAGCACCGCTAAACACAAGAACACACAGACCTATAGATCAGACTGCGCGCCGAGACGAACACCCACCGGATGAGGACCAACGGTGACTGCTGAAGGAAACGTGACTCTTGTTTAAATATACGATCCCAGAACAAAGCCATTCGGATCGGAGAAACATGCAGGAAATCAGGCATGCGGGACCGTTCCCCTCTGATTTGTCGCATGAAAAACTGGGGAATACGGAAACATTAAGCTGAGGAAAACTGCAAATAATCAAACGAAGAACCCAAAGATATACTGCTTGCTTGTGGCTTCCTTAGGTTGAAAGTCTAACTTAATTTTGAGTTCGCAAACAAAATAAACCAAAAATTAAGCTTAAATGTCTTCTACGTAGCAAATAAAATTAGATTAGGTCCTATCTTCCCCAGAACGTATTTGTAGAGATGTAGCAATATCACCACTATGGATGCCGTCAGAGACTAAACAGCTGATAAAAACATCACAATATTGCATTTCTCTCCTGATTTTTCACTGGAGAAAGCAACATTATAGAAAGTAGGGTTGGGCGATGTTGACCAATTTGGCATTGTACGATGTTTAATGTGAAACATCGCGATGACATCGTCGTCGTAGGGGGCGGTTGGGGGGGGGGTGTTTAGTTGTAACCAAAACACCAAGCCCCGCCCCATGACTGACAAAAATATGATCGCGCGCGAGGGTTTGAATAGCGCCATAGATCCCGCCATAGATTAAATGTATTTTTCGCAAGCTTGGAGCTGCGGGGCGGGGGATCACGATGCCGGCTCGACCCAACCCTAAAAGAGAGAACTCTCCATGCAATGGAGATGGATTGCTTTTATCAGTTGTTTGGACTCTCATTCTGACGGCACCCATTCACTGCAAAGCATCCATTTGTGAGCTACATTTCTCCAAATCTGATGAAGAAACAAACTTCTCGACATCTAGGACTGAAGATACCTTCAGCCAATTATCCTTTTTGGGAGAACTATTCGTTTAATTCTTGTTTCAAATCTGCGAAAATTATAAATAGTAAGAGCGATGGTTGGCGAACACCACAAGTTTCAACCAACTGTACAGGTTGAGATCTGTCTGAGAAAACGTAAGCCATAACAAATGAAAGCACGAAGATCTCCACGAATACCAGGCAAAATGAAAGATTTCTGATCATTGGGCTAATAAATACCTTCCATCTTATATTCATCATCATGAGAGCCAGAATCTATAAAGAAGAGAAGCACACCTTAAAGACCAATACATACAAAACACAGCTGTCAAACAGGCCTACATTTCCATCCCACAAGCCCTGAGCTAGCAGCAGGGTTATTAGAGTTACCTACAACTAACACTTTATTTAGTAAAAATTTACTAAAACAATATTAAAATCAGTGGTTAGGAGATATAAATTGTGACTTATGCTCTGCAGCGGATGTTTGACGTACGCTGCTGCTGTTCGATGGCCAGTTTGTATTTGTAGTAGCCGAAATATTCCCCTCCGAACAGGAAGGAGAACTTGGGGTTGTCCTTCTGCTTCTCCATGGTCATCTTCTCAAACTCGGGTCCATTCCGGGCGACAAACTGAGCCAGCTTGTCAATGACATTACGCAGCTCTTGATCTGATAGAAAAAAAATAATTAAATTCAAAGAGAGAGATTTAAAAAAAATAATACAATATTATTTTAAATATAACAGTTTATATACTATTATTTTAATGCATGTACGGAATTATTATAGTATATCTTTAAATGTGAAATATTTGGCATTTTACAAAGCTTTTTTTGTGATGTCAGCGATCTCTAATATCAGCTAATACCCTAGTTTTAGTGTAATAAATATATTTGTACTAGTAATGCTGGCCACCACTGACATCTAAGTTGATAACTTACTGTAAAAGCTTTATATAAGCTACACTAGACAGTCAATATAAACTAACCAGCTCATAAATGCTACTTTTATGTGACACTTGGTGAGGTTTTGCTGTATATATATTATCAGTTCACTCGCGCTCGCGCTGCAGTACAATCACTCACGCGCGCAAGCGCACTGTTACCTTCTGGCGGCGTGGAAATATCCATTTCTCTTAGGATTGCTCGCTAGTATTAGACCAGTAATTCGTTTACATCACATGACGCTGAGGCGCGGAACAAAACAACTCCTTTAAACAAGGGCAACCATTATATTTGTATGGGTTTGTTGTGTTTCAGCTGAAGATGAAACGACGGGAAGCGGAACGGTGACGACTTCCTTCGGTGCGTGGGGCGCGCACGCGCTCTGGTGACGTTTGGAAGGGCCGTGACGTCACAGCGTCCCCTGACGTTGGGAGGCTGTAACTTTGACTGATGACGCCCAAATAATTTAAGTAATTTTTATATTTGACAACCCAAACCACAAAACCAAGGGTATTTGTTTATTATTATCCTTACTGGAATTTATAATCTGAAAGCTGAATAAACTATTATTTTAGAGCTGTCCAAATGTCCAAAATGCATATTTACTAATTTAACATTAGGTTTTGATATATGTACGCTAGGAAGGGTATAAAATATCTTCATGGCACATCTTTACGTAATATTCCGTAATAAAAATCGATCCTTTTACCCCTACAATGTATTTTTGGTCACTTGGACCACTTAAGATGGACTGTGTGTGGTTTTGCTTTAATTCTGAACGCTCCTCCATGATCCACACTATAAAAACAAATAATATTCAATGTGGTTAAGTCATCCAATGCACGGCCAGTTCTTTTTAAATAAATGACTGGCGCTTTCATAAAGCTTCAAAAACTTTGGAAATAATTTATTTTGAACTAGTGTCAAACTGCCAAAAGGATTTCAGTAAAGGAGACTTACCGCCGCTAGGGGGCGATGGTCTCTGAACTCGGCGGTCATGATCCAATGTCTGGATTTTTATGCATTTTTGCCTGAGTTTTGTTGCATTTACAAAGTTTTGACCAGCCGCGTGAGGAGTTTGGAGCGACTCGAAACAGTAAATCATTTTCAATTGATTCAAAGCTACTCCAATAGGTGGTGTGAACTTTGTCTTAATAATTGATAAGCAGTATCATCATGTCACGTTAACGTTACATCATATTACACCAAATTCTTAAACTTAAACTATACTTTAATAGAAACTGCAGAAAAAGTACTTTTCGGGATGATTTCACATGTAATCTTGTTATACATAAGGGTTGCATTGGCATTTCTGCTGATTCATATACGATTCGTATTTGTGTGAGTGAAAAACTGCTCACACTTTTTACAAAAGTAAATATTTATCAAGAGAAAACACATGCGGGGGCATGTTGTCACATATGAAATACAATATAAAGCACAAAAAAAAAGTTATTTTCCACAACGCATCTGTATTTCTATTGAGCTTTTTAGGAACTATAAGAAATATGCATGAAATGTATTTCATTCACAACATACCAGATTTAACTTTTCCCCATTGTTCAAAGTTCTTTATAAAAATTGCAAAGTAGATAGAATTTGTGATTATACTGTAAATCCTGGCAGCTATACACAATAAAATGTTTCCTGCATAATTTTGCATTTTAAACTAAGTCATTATAGGTCACAGAACAATTGCCTGACTGAAGATTCACCCATATAACATATAATGTCTCAAAATGATTCATTTCTAACTGTCCTACTAATCATCAGCACTCCCCATGTTTACAAAGAATGACAAAAACCCCTTTCACTTCCACTGACGAGAAGAATACTGGCGCCAGGCCTTAAATCCAGCCCCGCACCTCCCACCCATCCTGCATGACCTCTAATTATGTCATGCGAAAAGAGCCGTGTCCCATTGAAAACCTCGCTTAATCAAACCCAATTAATTCCGCTGGCTTCCCTTATTATCCCCTTCGAGGAACGCATCATCCCCATCAGCCTGTTAACTTCAGCCTGCGCCGTGTCGAGGGAGCAAAATAATAGATTATGCAATTAATTTAGTCGTTAGAGACTTAATTGTTGTTAATGAATACAGTAACTCTGTAGGGGTGTCCTGTGATTCAGAGATTTTCCCTCGATAACCACACGAGCACTCAGCAAAATATGCCGGATTAAGTAGTGTTGTTATGTTATAGTTCACAGCGATCTCAGAAAATTATGTCATATATACTATGGCTACTTAAATTTAGTTTGTCATAATGAAACCACGAAAATGCGCCCAAGTCGAATTTAACTTCATATATTAAATGGAAAACCAACAGATTCCTAATGATTCACGTTACGTCATAGCACTTACAGAATGTTTTAATTGTTCATGCGGTCTCTTAAGTGAATGAAAAACATACTGCAACAGTGCACCGTGTATAAAGCAATCGTTTCTTAAATGAAAGAGTCGACTCTTAATAATTGAAACGAGTCGTTTTAGAACGAGTCCCAAGCCGTTTCGTGTTGACGTTAAAATGAAATATTAGCATTTTGCCCGCCCGCTTGTTGGTATTTTCGCATTGGTCTGAATGAAAATTCAGATGCATTCTTTGCCGCTAGGTGCCGCTTTTATAGCGGTAAAAACGCACAATCAAATCGACCAATCACCTTTTGGAAAAATGCATCGTTGAATGAATCGTTTAGGAGTCCTTGAACAAATAAGGTTCAAATAAATGCAAAACCTGTTGTTTGCGACTCTCAAAACCAAACTATGAATCTGTCATAACCCATAATAGGGGCACTTTAATTCTGATTCTACTAAAAACCTGTGAACCGAACGTGAGATTACAAAATGGACAGACTGACCCACATTCAAAGCATGAGAGTGGAAAAACAGCATATTTCCCTCAACCCTGCGAACAAAGCTTTTCGCAGCAGATGAACTGCTGCTTTCCCATGATTCCTTTGTGCCAGTCCAGCTGAACGCATGCCTACCCACAACCCAGCCGCCCGTCTGCCAAGATGTGCAGCGGTCAGTGGCTGCTCGGTCTCTGCCTGGCCACTAATCCTCACACTGAACTCATCCTGGCCTCCGGGAAAAAGCTCTAATTGGGGGATTTTCTCCATCATTAACCTTGATGAGCAGCCTTCCCACCCTGCGTTCCCATCCGTGCAATCGCTAATGCTTCCTACCTTGATCACTGCAAAGTTCAGCACGGTACTAATACTTTTTAACTATGTATAGTGTGTTTACAACAGTAAAACAGATTGTAAGGAGTGTATTTTCCCACAAAGTGTAAAACGACCCGTTTTCACTGAAACTAATTTAACATTAGCATTAGCATTGCTACACAAATGTTAGTTTTAGCGCATTACTATGTGGTTCCTAGGACACTGCTATGTGGAAAGAAGAACGTTTTTGTAGCATATTGCTACAATATGTGATTTGTTATTAGTGGTTGCCAAGGTGTTGCTACGCATTTGTGTGTTTATTGTGATATTTAACATGTGGCTAAAAGTTGCTTTAAGTTTTGTTATATGATTGTGTGTGTTTTTTTTTTTTTTTTGGGTAGAATAACATTATGTGGTTCTATATTGTTCTTGATGGTTGCCAAGTTATTGTTATGCTTTATCTGAAGTGTTTGGAGTGTTATGATGACATGCATTTGCTAAGTTAGTTTTAACACATGATTAGGATGTAGCTATATGTTGCGGAAAAAGTTTTTTTTAACATGTTGCTACATTTTGTGATTTTTATGTTGCTTTTATGGTTGCCAAGGTGTTGCTAGTAAATGAAGTGTTTAGTATGGTTTTAGAATGTTGCTATGCAGTTGCTAGGGTGTTCTACGTTTGGTCCAGTAGTTTATTATGCTGTTGTTTTTGTATAACTACAGTTCTAGGTTTTTCTCGGTGGTCTCCAAGGTGTTGCTATGCAGTTTAGGTGTTCTATATGGGTGTTAGGATGTTGCTATGTGGTTGTTAGGTTATTATGCTGTTGTTTTTGTATAACTACAGTTCTAGGTTTTTCTCGGTGGTCTCCAAGGTGTTGCTATGCAGTTAAGATGTTCTATATGGGTGTTAGGATGTTGCTATGTGGTTGTTAGGTTGTTCCAAGTTAGTTTTGGTATAATACTACAAGTTTTTGGCAGAGCTACATTATGTGGTTCTGGATTGTTTTCGGTGGTTGCCAAGGCGTTGCTATGCAGTTGTGCAGGGTTTTTTAGGTTATTTTAATAAACAAATTAGCCATGCTTTATGTAAAGTGATCAGATTGTTATGCTGCTATGTGGTTGCTAGGTTGTTCTAAGTTAGTTTTATCACATCATTCTTAGCATGTAGCTAAGTGTTAGCAGAGAGTGTTTGTAGCATGTTGCTACAATTTATGATTTTAATTAGTTGTTATGGTTGCCTAGGTGTTGCCATGCAGTAGCAGACCACCAATAGTTGCTCAATATAATTTTAGCATGTTGCTATGCAGTTGCTAGGGTGTTCTAAGTTAGTTTCAGATTAGTTTTTTGTATAACTACAGTATTATGTTGTTTTTATTAATTGCCAAGGTGTTGCTATGCATTATCATATATTAAAGCGTACCAGGTGTTATGTTGCTATACGCTTGCTAGGTATTACTATGAATTACTTAATTGATTACTTGGAAAAGTAATCAAGTTTCAAGTGGTTGCTTACCATCTTCTACTTGGCTTCAGTCCATATTTAAAGGAATAGTTAATGGAATCATTTGCATTTCGTCATCATTTACTCACCCTCATGTTGTTCCTTTCTTATGTTTGAAAACAAACAAATTATACATTTTTTGTTTTTGGGTGAATTATCCCTTTAAAGGTCTATAAAAATTTTGTCTGCCTAGCTCATGCCTTAAATGTAAAATCTGGACCAAAGAAAGTCCACACTGTCTGTACTGTGGTAATCATCATATGATATAACATATGATACATGTACAACACCCCTTTGCTCTTTTCCCAGCACATGTTTTTTTGGGGCCCCAGATGGCCCCCATAGTGTCCCATCTGTCCAAGAGCATTGCTCACACATCATGAATACAGCCGAGCACCAGGCACTCTGAACATGTGCCTGAACAGCAGCGTCAGGAGGCAATTAGGGAACAGCGGACCCTGGGGCCAATGCCCCCTCCCGGGCCAGGCTGATTGACTGGAACCTCATCTTCCTAACGGGCTGGCTCGGCGCCACCGGTCAGGAGAAACAGAAACAGGAGGGGGTTATGAAATAGACAGTCTTTTCCTATAGTCCAACCAGAGACACAGGCGTCCAAACAACAAGTTGACAGCAAATCTCTGAGAAACTAGATTTGTTTATTCTTAAGAATGTTTGAGGACATTCATTGCTCTGCTTGATTCAAAAGGTAACCGTAAAAACATCTAGGACACATTACAAACATAGGAACCACATTCATATTCTTGGACAAAAATAACATCATACACTCATATTAATTACCCATGATTGTCATATTGCTGTCTAGCTTTGGCTTTTAAATCGTTCAAACTGTGCAAGTGATCTAAACATCATAGATTTAGTTTGTAAACTAATGTTTGGCCCAAAAGACCCCAGAACTGTGGAAAGCAACATTAAACAACAAAAAAAACAATGTCTTATACAGCTTAATCAACTGTATATATACATAACATGTACAGTCCTCACATCCTTGACATCCTTATGCAGCTAAAACATTATTAGTAAGCATAGTTTTTTCAAAAGAATAATTAACTCAACCTGAAAGTTTAATACTTTTCCTGACAGATATCTAGCTGTCCAGAACTTTATTAGTCAAACACAACTAAACTTGCTTTATTGCTACAAAAACTCTGGCAACATGAACTGAGTGAGTTTCCTTTTTGAAAATAAGCAGCAAATCCCACTGGAGTGTTAGTAGGACATGACATTAGTCCTTTGAAGCCAGGTATGTTTTGAAAGTTAATTGTTCTCTGAGTCATCATAAAATGACACTTAAAGCACAATGATGGTTTTTCATCTAAAAGAAAAAAACTTCCGATTTTGATTGGTGCCATAAAGAGATAGTCTTTCCCTCTAAAGAAGCTGAAACAAAAAGATCAGATTTGGATCAACTGGCCCAAACAAAGGGGGAGTCATGATTAGGTGATGGCAGATAGTTTCCCCTTCTGCTCTCCTGCACGTAGAGGACACTGTTCTGCCAATAAGGATTTGCCTCTAATGAACACTAAACAAGGGGTTTTGATGAAATCAGCTACCTGTGTAAGAGGTCCTTTTTTAACCACTGACTATATTTATCTTTTGTTTCAACCCAAAACATCTGGACCAGTCCTTCAAGAGGAAGTGTGAAGTTGTGGACAGAGGTCATGTGATGCAAAACACACCCTCATGTTCACATTTCAGTAACTCTGGTTTTAGGATCCACTCCAAAACCAATTAAACCTGTTAGGAAAGTGAAAGACAAAACATGCCAAAGTGTGCCTAACAAATACATATGTGGAAGATGCTAAACAATTTTTGTCTTCATCCAGGTTGTTATATCCAGTTGCAAAAAATAAATAAATGGCACACAACTCATTTAGCGCCTACTTTTTGCTGCCCCAACGTTCTTGAGTATCTTTGAGTCCCAATTAGTAACCACGAAATATGAAGGCCCAGAGTCAAAGAGAGATGTCTTAGCACATGGGTTGCCAGGTTTTATCCATGGACTGGATGTGCTCCTTGGCTTTCATCCTCAAAGCGGCAATGCTTGAGCTGCGCTGGTCTACGTCCTCCAGAGGGTATTTGTCGGTGAAGGGAGGAGGGCACTGGTATGGAGGTGGCGCCATGGGCTGCATGCTTTGGGCCATGGTTTGGGGTGGACTGAGGAAACCATGACTGGCATAGCCCCCTTGCAGTCCTTGTGTAGGACCCATGAACCCTGGGATGCTGTGCACTGGAGTGGCACTAGACAGAGGGGAGGGCAGCCAAGGGTCAAGGGGCAGCGTGTTGTTCATGGGCCCCACGGTGGGGTGCATTGGCGGCTGGTTGAAGGAGAGCATGGGGGAGTCATGGAGTTTCATCGTACTGGCGTCTATTTTCTCCTGTCGCCTCCATTTGGCTCTGCGATTCTGGAACCATACCTGGACAAACATATACACCCCAATTAATCAATCTGTTATGGCAGTCCTATACGTTTCCTAAAAAGCATCTGTGCAATAAGATTATTTGTTTCCCAAACTTACTGGGAAAGGACCAATGTTGGCTATGTTGTGGATCATGATTAGAAACCCTACTGAAAAGACCAGCTAAGGTCAGCATGAATGCTTGGTGTTTTCACCGAAGCTGTTTGGACGTGGTGGTATTGCAAAATAAGCAAAATTAAAGTGATCAACTAACGTGGACTTGCTGGTTAAGAAGCTGGTTTCAGCAATTCTGTGATTTGGTAACCAGGTGAAGAGAATCCTGAACTTCAGCATCTCACGGTAAGAACCAGCATACCAGATCCAAAGTGTAACGTACACTGGAGAAGGTATGATCTAATCTGAAACTGATACCTTTAATTTCTCAAAGAGACTGAAACACACCTGCACTCGAACTTCTGGAAGGTTGACTTTCATAGCCAGCTCCTCACGGCTGTAAACGTCGGGGTAGTGGGACTTCTCGAAGGCTCGCTCAAGCTCGTGGAGCTGGTAGGTGGTGAAGGTGGTGCGGTTGCGGCGGTGCTTTTTCTTGGGCTGGTCCCCATCGGCCGAGTCTGGAGACTTGCTGTCACTCTCGATGGACTTCCGCAGGTCACTCAAGTCCCCGTCGCACTTGTTGGAGAATATGTCAGCGTCTAAAGCCACAGGTGACAGAAGAACAAAAGACATGACTTGAGGGTCCACTTTAGACAGACTTTTACATGATGTTTCAACGAATTGCATTATGAATATATTCACTGCCGGCCCGTCCAACAGGCAATACAGGCGGTCGCCTAGGGCCCCGTCTTGCTTAAGGGGCCCTGCGAACACCAGTGTAATATACGTTTTTTGTTTTTACTTTTGATACAGCCAAAGCACCACACTCTGTTTAGCATCACACCTGCAGCATTTGACTCGGTTGATATTGCGTCATAGCGGTGTGGGCGGAGTAGGCGCCTCATTGGAAACGCATCGTGTTGACCCTTGACCCAGCGCAGTGTACATAAAATAATTTCTGACGTTCAACGGAACACGGTATGTCACAAACTGAGTCATATTGGGTCGGACTGTCCATGTTTTAATATATTATGACATTTACATCACAAAAATATCAGGGAGTGACAGTAATTTGATGTGAGGTAGTTAAGGCGGGACAGGACTAATGACAGCTCAGTAAAGTAGTATATGGAGTACATATATGAATATTAAGCTTGATATGTTTCATAA
>JAUCMT010000053.1:1580070-1607092 GCA_032357475.1 Enteromius thamalakanensis
AGTAAAGTAGTATATGGAGTACATATATGAATATTAAGCTTGATATGTTTCATAAGTTGTATATCCATAACTGTTGTTGAAGTTTTTTAAATTTCACCTAGGGCCCCACCACCCTTCGGGCCGGTAATGAATATATTGCACATTTGCAATCCCACTGGAACAACCTGGGATTAAGAGCCATATCCAAGGGCACAACATTCTTCGGGATGGAAAATCTAAAAAGACCACTAACACCATAAAACACACCATACTACTATTTTACACTGCAATAAAATGAAATGGTGACAAGATGTCTAATATGATCTCTGTTATTTACAGATGGTCACTACATGTAAATTCATTACTGATATGGTATTTCAAAAATACCATTCTAATCCCATAATGCTCCTGGCTGAAAGCTCTTGTAATACACAGGCTTGGACTAGAGCAGTTTTATTGTCACTGATGCTAGGCATGGCTTTCACTGAGGGTTTCCCATCCCTTAATCCAAGCAGAAACAGATGTAGCCTGTTAATTCCCCTGATGGTTTCCCTGTAGACCAGACCATAATCTACCTAAGGGCTTCATTTGATTCTACCCCATGTCCTCAACATAAGGTTATGTTTCCAGGAAAAGCTTTACCTTTGTCAACTAGAGAGACCCACTGGCAGCTGGCAAGCTAATTCAGTTAATTCCAGTAAAATACTGGTCATCGAGGCAGGTGGATTCATGTACTGCACTCATAAAATTAAACGTACATATTCTTTAAGTTAGCGCTGTCCAACTGTAAACTAGCTCAGAACACATTAACAATACCTGCAAAGTGGTATGTACACGCAAGCCAAATAGCTGTTAATATTACATTGGTGATACTATCATGAAGAAAGTTACAGTCCCAAGATGATTTAAAAATTTTAAAATGCGTCCAAGCCTGTTCACATTAACCACGATAACTATAAAGATAATAATATAGCGTCCACAGTGGCGAATGATAATCACTGTTTAATCACTGAAAAGATCAACCAATGAACTGGACATGAAGTGAACCCTTGTCATTACGGTGTCCTTGAGGGCACTTAACTGCAGATTTAAGCTTCCTGGGGTGACTGTCCTTGTAATCAGCACATGGCAAGTTCACGCTTTGGGAAAAGTGTATGCTAATGAACACTCTTACCTGTAAAAATAAAATGCGTAATATCTCAATGTAGTTTAGCTAGAATAGATAACACTCCTTAAAATGGTAACTGCATGTACGAAAACAACTCAAAACAACTTACAATGTTCAATTATCATCAGGCGGGAACAAGCGTTCTGGATTAGCGGAGCTAGCATCATTAACAGGCAATAGACTGAACTCACACAATGGTAGGGGGTCAATCCTGGTTCAAGCATCAGCACACCGCCTGTCAGATTCAAGGCAGCCCAAGAAAAACGCTCAGACTTGCTGGCAGCCCGCATCAAATGAGGACAATCGATCTCAAAGGGTCAAACCGTTCAAAAGGATCTTGTCTCTTTCGAGTCACGACAACAGACAAGTCAACTCTGGGTCATGCAAGAGATTCTCTCATCACAGGACTAAGAAGCATGATGGATTATGAGCCCAATGGGGGGGGGATTGGCAAAGGATGGAAAAATGATTATGTCGGCATGCACGGTTGTGCAATCTTGTTTAAGATAGGAGAAGATTATATGAATTCCACAAGGGGATGAGCCCCATTGCCAAATTATTTTCAGGACCTTGTAAAGACTTTAAAATGTGATCGATCTTTCATATTTAGACCTGACCGAGCCTGGCATTTCACCGGTCCTAAAAAACAACTTAAAAACAAGATCTCTTCATAATTGCAAGAGTTTCTCAAGTTTAAATGCTCGACAAATGGATGTCCCAATTCTCGTCAACCAAAGTCTGAGGTGTCAACTGTTCCTTAAGGCTCTTCCAAGACCAAATTATCTTAGCAATTATCTCAAAGCATGTCAAACAATAACTAGGAGTCAACTTTGAAGTATACAAAACAATCCTCCTTTTTTCTACAATAGTGTTATTAATGGAAACTATGGATGACATAGAAACCGAATGCATTTAGGTTACTGTGCTGTTGTTTTTGTAAGTTACGTAAAAGAAGCGTCGGACTTTCGTTTAGGTCTCTTAAGGTGAAGCTTGATGCTAATGCCCTGGCGAGCTGCCACTGTCACCTTAAAATCAACAGAAAAGCTCAGCATAAGAGCTTGGTCGGTGTCAGTCTCTGGGTTTTAGATTTTAACAGTGTGCCTCAATGTGCTAACCATCACAGAAAGCCACTTAGGGAATAATTGCAAGAAATACTTAATATAAAGAATTTACCGTGAAATGCCGGTTGCTCCGAGCCATCCCTGAGGGGTGGTAGGTGCCCGTAGGGTTGTACCCGCTGGTCCTGCTTCCCCAGATCTCCAAGACTTTCACCACCAACTTTGTGTGATACCCCATTGCTGCCAGGGTTGAGCAAAGGATCCTGGTCCTTGTTGAAGCCCAGGATGACATCTATGCTGTGGACACGGGCGCCCACCACCGCGCCGCCAGCTTTGACCATCTCATGGAAGTTACTGGGCGAAAGACAGCTGTCATCCACCATGTTCATGGTGTCCAGTGACAAATGCATTCGAATGCTGGGATGAGGCCGTCCAACTAATGAAACCACTTGATCTTGATTTGAAAGAGGAATCCAAGACTTACGTGTTTATCTAGTTGGAGATATCAAATCAACAAGTCATGCATTAGAAGTCAATTTCTTCATTAATATTTGTTTATAAGTGGCTTATTGAGGTCTTATTGCTATGACTAATAATAATTAAATAAACAGGCTATTCTCCAGGTATTATTTGGCTAAGCGGGTTCAAATAAGCTTATATTTTTACAGATTATGTAAAATTATAAAAATAATCAACAAAAAGTTAATACAATTCATATGCAGTTGATACATATCCAAGCATGTTATATAATAAAGTGCCTTTTTTAAAAACAAATATTTTTGACACACGCAAAGAGTCTATTTTGCACACTTGTTAATTTTAATGCTTTTTTTCAAATAAATTTCTTCATTAGAATTACTTTTACTTTTTATTTAAAATTAAACTTTAAAAACTAATCCATTCGTAATGAATAAATATGACACCAGATAACAACACGAAATCAGATCATCTAACCATCTGAAAAAGACATTTATAATGAACATTACCATAACATAACTTCTGATAATTGGACAACTGTAAAATATATTTTCTTCTATAAATCCAAATCCAAATAAAACCAGATTCAAATATTATATAAAACTTCTAGAATTGACTTTATATAACATTGTTAAATAGATAAATATAAAAATAAACATCAATATTTATAATAATTATTTGGGTTTGCTATATAATTGCTGTAATTATTTATTAAATGTTTATATTTATTACAACTAGCATATTTTAATATTATAGCAAATATAGATTTTAATATGTATTATGTATATTACCATTAAAATAAAAATATCTGTGAATGTGTTTTGGAAGAAAGTTTCTCCAGGACAGAGTATGGGACGTACCTCTGACACGAGATGCTCCTTGCGCCTTCTGTCTCAAGACTGACCCGCATCCACCTGTTTCTCCCTGCAGCGGGTCACATGCGGGTGATGAGCACGCCTCCGTCTGCTACTGTACGCCCCGACCGACCTCCACCGCTCTCACTTTAAACATGAAAACATACACGAATGCACAGAAGTTCTCCAGTGGATTCCGCTGGACAGAGAGCTGGTGTGTGTGTGTGTGTCTCTTCAGAAGGGAAATAATAGCAAGGGATTACAGGAGCTCATTAATTGGGACTCTTCCCCCTTAAGAATGATTGACAGACGGTTTCTGCTCAAGTAATTGCTCTAAATGGAGCTTGAATTCACCCCACAGGAGGAGGGCGACACTAATGAAGCTGTTTCTCCTTCCTCTTACAAAATTCTATTGTTTTACAGACAAAAGGATGAACTGAAAGTTTTCACTAATGCCTGTACTATTAAAACTAAAAGATCTTTCACCAGAAAGCTGTTACTGGAAAAAAAAAAAAAAAAATCCTACTGCAACATCATTAATCTTGAAAATGATAGACCCATTACTAAATAAACAATTATTAATTCTTATATAAAATGCTAATGTATAGGCTATCCATTAAATAAATTATAAAAATTATTTGATGTCTTAATAAAATTACATGATTTACACACATATATAATTTTTTTAAATATTTTTTAAATAATCTACTTATGTAATATGCTAAAGATATGTGCAGATATTGTGATCAAATATTAAAACAATTTACAATTTCATGTGGAGCATGTCTTGCCTTGAACTGCACGCTTCACAGACGGTATTACAGTAAACACTCAATACGGTCACCTGCTGAATAATTAGCCAAGTAATTAAAGCAAACGACATGAGCGCAGACTCGTTTAACAGCTCATTAAAGAGTTAACCTAATCAAACTCATGAGTGATAGTTGCTTAGGAGATATGGCATCAGAACAAGATTAACTTGTTCACATTCAAACAAATCCATGTAAACGATCATACCATTTAATTAGCTAATTTCCTCTATATTTCTCAATTTATAGGTGTAATTTCTATTAAACATACAATAGAAACAATAATTATCTTACTTGTAGAAAGTTATTGTCTCGTATTTGTATGATGTAATCATTGGGAGAAACTTGATCAGCAACACCTGCAATATGGCAAAAAACACTGAAGATTTCCCCTGACCTCAATGAACTCATAAGATACTTTGACAAAGCTCACTTACTTGTATTTGACTGCATGAACATATGTCTTCCAAATGCCTCTCAAATCTACAATACCTACAGTACGCTCAGCCAAATGTTACAGCCAGTGCAACCTCCAAGAAAGACTTTAACCGTAAGTTTGCATACATGCTGCCAGATTGATGTCTAAGTCTCGTGAGCCAGAGTCAATCCTCAAGGGGACAAGGTTAAAGATAGAAAATACCTAGAAAGCTTGGAATTTCATCGTACAGCTGCATCTCACGTGCATGGGATCCCTGTTGGCACATGAGGCATTTGAGGATAATGGGGGTTTCTATAAAGGAGTTGGAATCTATCCATCCTATATACATCCGTCAATACCCCTACTTAGCAGAATCTGTTTTCCCATATATTTGGAGGCAATGTGTCCAATTAAACCCTAAAGCCTTTCAGCACAATTTGGTTTTACTTGGTGGAAGCTATGGACAAGCTGAGAACATACCACTTCTCCAACTTTGACTAACGTCTTCAAAGCAACACCAAATTGCACAAAAATACTCTAGTTTGATTGGGCAAATGTGTCAATAAAATTTTGTACAGTAAACAATTGGAAATTGGAAGTTGGAAATGTCAAATCTTGGTCTAACCAGCTGGGAGCCACATAATAGACTGTTGATCAGACCAGTTGGTAATCAACTGCTAAGTTTTGGTCCAATAATCTGCAAACCACCGTTGGTTCAACCAGTTTGGAACCAACAAAGACTGTATGCCCAACCAGGTGGGAACCACTGAACAGACCACTGGTCCAACCAGTTAGGAACCACGGACTAGACTACTGGTCAAACCACTTGGGAACCATCAACTTGACTATTGGTCTAACCAGCTGGGAACCACCATTGGTCCAACCAGTTGGAAACCAACAACCAGATTCTCAGTCCAACCAGCTAAGAACCACTAACTAGACTAGTAGTCCTACCAGTTGAGACTATATTATTGGTCCTACAAGTTGGGAACCAAAACTGAACTATTAGTGCAACCATTTGGGAACCACATCTAGACAATCAGTCTTGTACATAGGTTCATCTTGGGAGAAAGGTCACTTCTTGTCAACAATTCGAGTTCTCGGTTTGATTTTTGATGGGATTGGATGAGAGACAGTGCAATTATTCGATCACGCTGATGTATTCCTGAAGCTCTGCGCTTGTTTCCTCATTACACTAATTGAGTACAAATTGGCTCAGAAGGTGCAGTGCAGCTATCAAGAGGATTAGGTTTATCAGATGACAACGTAAAGCCCTCTGATCCTATTAGACGCAAAGCAGCTAACGCAGAGGAGCTGTGTCAGCTAACCAGGGGGAAGCAAGGAGAAAGACAAGAGGCAGAAAGTTGGCTATTGTACACAACGTTTTGTAAAACGAAAACATTTTATGCAGTTCATCTTATTACCTTAACAACTAGCTTGACTTTTTATAAGCATGATCATGAGTAAAATGGGCTTGATGAATCCAGCATCCAAATTCAATAAACAGGGTGCTATGGTGCATTGGTGTGGATGCTAATAAACGTATCATTATAGTTATCTTTATTGTTAACATTCTTAGTGCGAATGGTCTAAAAGGGTTACTCCACCCCAAAATCAAAATGTATTAATCACATACCCCCATGTCGTTCCAAACCTGTAAAACTTAATCCGTCTTCAGAACACAATTTGTGACAATTTTGATGAAAACCAGGAGGCTTGTGACCGACCCATTGACTGGCAAGTAATGGACACTGTCAAGGTGTAGAGAACTATGAAAGACATCATCTGAATGCTTTATTTGCCATCAGTGGTTCAATTGTAACATTATGAAGTGACGAAATACACACATATACATTTTCTATGTGTATTTACATTTTGATATGAACGAAAACAGAGCATCTGTGTAACGGCTGACACAAAACAGTGTCCATTAGATACTCACCAAAATGGATTCATGTTGATGCTTTGGTGCCGAATTGTTGAATAAAGTCATTATTTTTGTGTTCTTTTCATACAAAGAGGTATTCTTGTAGCTTCATAACATTACATTCGATGGCAGATGGAGCACTCTAACAATGTCTTTCATACTTTTCTGGGCCTTGACAGTGTCCATTACTTGACCGTCAATAGGACAAGTCTCCCGGTATTCATCTAAAATATCTTAAATGTGTTCCGAAGTAGAACAAAGCAAAAAAGTAAACTTTAAGGCCTAATAAATCTGCTTGATGAGTGTAGTATTTAGGTTGTTTATATAAAGCTAATAGCTTTCGCTTTAAATCCCAGCCGTTGACATGACTGGCTGCTTGCCATTGCTACGTTGTAAGATCAGACTTCACCTAGATTTTATGCAACAAAGCATTTGTGTTCCAAAGCAAACAAGAGAACTCTTTAAAATTTGACATACACCATCCACAATTTTGCCAACTTTTAGAAGTATGTAAGCATATAATCTCAAGGCGAATGGAAATCGACTAAAATCCACAAAAATCGAATTCAGATTTAATGTGATCCTTAAACGGTGACATAAGAAGTCTTCATAGATTTGCGAACCTGACCTATAAACAAGATTAATTGAAATAAATGCAAACACAAATGGACAGCTAGCGATCTAAATTACACTGACACCCATTGGCAGGTTTGATTTCTGATGTAATTGCGCGAATAGCAAATATTACTACGTAAGTCCATGGGGTCCAGATACTGTGCAACTTTGTTCAGGATTTCAATATTTGGCCTCAACTAAACTATTGCATGGCATGATGGGAAGGTATCCAAAAATGGACCAACCCTGTTCGGAGTGACTTACATGCGTTTATCTCGCAGTGTTGTTCTCCCAGTTCTACTGACATCTTTTAGTAATCTGTAGATTAGCATGTAAGACCCCTCTGTCAGCCCAGTGAATGCGAGACTGTGTACAGTTCAGTTGTGTACCTGTCCAGCGATTAACCAAACAACCATATGGAGGCTCGTGCTGGAGTTCACCATCGATTTTCTCAAAATTTCACAAACGTGCTGGTTGACGACCCCTTTTGGGAAGAGACATAAAAATGATAGCTAGTTTAATTTAATCAAATTAAATGAACTCTTTAACCTCTTACTAGTTAAGAGCAACCCAATTACCAGCGGTCAATTGCATAATGTGTGGTAAGATACGTGACGCATGTAAATTGCTAAACGAATCATCGTCTAGGTGGTTTTGTAATGGCTCTTAATTAATCAAAGGTTACTGAAACTAGTGATCATCGTTAAAAGTAGTGATGTTATCAAACAATGTGGCTGCATAGCACCCCTCTGGAAACGTTAGCAACGGCAAACATCACATGTCGCCAAAAAATGTAAAAGTCTTGTTTTTGTCGGTAACACACTACTGATTATCAATGCCTTTTTAGCAGCTTTCAGAGGTTTCTGCTGCATCAGTGACCGTGTTATGCTCTTTTTAATGCTCTATTTGTGTTTTTGGCCTCATTTTCCCCCGGCAGGATCAAAAGACAGTTTACGCGCTTCACAGCCCAGAAAGAACAAGGTTAAACTTTCCTTCTTAACACTTAATCTGATACTCTTAACGTTGTTAAAGCTGTTATTTCTTGGAAGACGCTGACGTGCTTCGGCCTTTAAATCGGCTGATTAGATGCTTCACCTGTCAGTCAAATGCTCTTCCCCGCCCCTTATTCTAAAAAGGTCCGCAGGCTCCTCCCACTCGGACATCACTGAGTAAATCTTTCCATGACTGGGAGAGTTAGATTAAAGCATGAGGCTCACATACGTATAAAAACTAACTTAAAACAGACACTTACAGCTCTTTCCCATGCCTCAATATTGCACAATAAATAGCAAAAATATAAAAGTATGAACTGTAGTTCATATCTCTATTATAACTGTAGCTCACTGTATTTCAAGTCTTATGAAGCCTTATGATAGCTTTATGTGAGCATTTCAAATACACTATATGCAAACACATTATGTAATACCAGAGGTGACCAGTAGTGGGAGACATTGGCACAGAGTAACTGATGTTGTTTGTTTTAATAGGATCAAATTAGATCAATTAATGTTTGGTTTCTACAAACATCCCTCTGACTTCAACTGATTTAAATCAGAATTGCTCTCTTCTCTTGACTATTAAAATCAAAACTGTATACGTAAACTGAAATAGACTCATTTTTCAATAGTTAAATTTATGACAGTCATAAGCTTAAATTATGACAAAGTGGAAACTATGAGATAGTATTTCATAATGACTATCTTGAGTTATGAATTATGTCAAAAAGTATGGTTTATGTAATATACAGTATATATGTATGCTTATGTAAAAAGTTGAAATTGGATAAAGTGTCAATTAAAAAAAAAAAAAGCTTATTATGAGATAAAAAGCCTGAAATTGTGATAAAAACTATTTTGAGAGTCTAGATTTTGAAATACTGATTAAAAGTCACTTATGAAACACTAACTCAATTATGATATTTTCTAAACGTCTAAACTCACGAGTCGGAATTATGATAAAAAAAAAAACAAATAAAATAAATTGTATAAATTAAGCTATGACTAAAAGTCCATTATGAATATGTTGAAATTATGATTAAAAAGTGGGAATATGACATAAAAATCCAAAAACTCATAAAAAGTCAGTATAATGAAATAAGTCAACTTGTGTCAATTTCGACTTTATCTGGGCATTATGGCAGAAATGTGCTTCCATATGCAAGACATTACTGCTGGTAAGTATTTTTGGGTTGATATTCTTATATTGGGTCAAAACTGTGATTCTACTGTACATGAAATACGGTTTCTATGAAAGAAACAAATCTAATCACCTCAACATTTTAAATCCTATATTAAACATATCAATTTCTATAAAAAGTCACCCTTATTTTCTCCTAAATGAACAAGAGGAGGGAGGAACCCAGAACACGCAGAACTGAGACGAATCAGATTTGAGACACATAAACATCATCCTATTTGAGGATTTATAAAACAAAATAAAGATGGGGAATTCAATCTGCTGCAGTCTCATGGGTGACAGATAAACACAGCAGACCAAAAAAAGGCCATAATCTGGAACGAGCAAATCAACGCAGACAAAATAAATCCCACAAACCTCTGGGAAATGTGTTCTGGGTGGATGCTCTGTGCTTTCTTCCTGTTTGTCAGGAAGTTACAAGTGTATGACTAGTCTGTATATACAGTCACTGCACAATCTGTCAGGAATATGGATATTTAACCACAATATTTCATCCCAAAATCAAAAGAAAAGGGACTAATGCCTAATACTTTTTTTCAAAATAATAATAAAAATGATAATGTGGATTTTTTATTCATTTTAAATTTCAAATACTTCAATAATGAGAATTGAGAAGAGACAAAAATATTTCAATTTTCTTTATGCAAATTATAATCGCAGTAAATGGTATGACATTTTATCATTGACAAATTAAGCACAAAAACTTAAGTATTAAATAAATTACATAATAGTATCATGCTATTTTATGTTATATTGTTTTATTGTATAATTATTATTATTATGACCAACAATAAAAATAAATGTTTTATTTATTTCAAAACTTATATATATTTTTTAATAATTATTTTCATGACAATTAAGCACATTTTCTACCATAATCACATCATAATTAATGCAAAAAATATATTTTCTAATAAAATATTTTTAAAGGCATTTATATGCTGTACTGTTTATACTGATTAAAAAATCAATTGTGTTAGAGTATTTTAAATAAAACATAATATAAAATCAATAAAGTAAAAATTACAGTAGGTGAGAACCACTTTTGATCAGTTTAAAAATTGTGAGAAAACGGCGTGAGGCGAAACACCTCAACATATTTTCACAATTCACTCATAAATATAAACATAAATATACAATGTGGCGATGAATAATAAATTAAATGTACATTATACACATGTGCTGGAGCCTGCAGAGGTCAGTGCTTGCTCTTTCTCCAGCCGCTCTCGGAGCTTGTGGAAGGACGGTCTTCTCTTGGGGTCGCTCTCCCAGCAGGCCATCATAAGGCTGTAGACATCAGGTGGACACTGGTCCGGCGGCTCCATGCGGTGACCCTGATCCACGCACTCCCTCACCTCGCTCACCGTCTGCAAACAACACCAGCACACAACATCAGAGCCGCTGGAGGTTTCACAGCAGACGCTTACAGAGACAGACACGCACCATTTTGGGATACGGCTGTCTTCCGTACGAGAAGATCTCCCATAGAAGGACTCCGTAACTCCATACGTCTGACTGAGTGGAGAATTTCTGCAGAATAGAGACGTCGGGTTGAGTTTGAGCTCATTCAGGTGATGGTCATCAATGATCTCGTGATGTTTCTCTCACCTTGTTCTTCAAGGCTTCAGGCGCCGTCCACTTGATGGGTAACTTGGAGTTGTCTGTCGCTGTTGAACTGACCTTGGCCAGACCGAAGTCGCTGATTTTGGCGACGGTCTCTTCAGACACCAGGATGTTGCGTCCGGCGAGATCTCGGTGCAGGAGCTTCTTGGACTCCAGGTGCTCCATACCTTCACAAACATCTCTGAGGAAAACACAGATATTAATCCTCCATTGATATGCATGGATAAATATTTCAAGCTCATTATTATTATTATTATTTTTTTAAGAGTTAAATTAAATATTTAATGAAATGGAGCCTGTTTTTTAATAAATGAAATAAAATAACGCACAAAATAAAATATATTAATAAAAAATAAAAACTAATTATAATTATGTAACGCATAAATTAATTCATAAAATAAATCTGTTTTAATTAAACAAAAATAGAATGATTATTAAAAAAAACTTGATTTCTATCAAATTATATATTTTTTTATTAGTATTTAATTATTAATGAGTCTTATTAAATTAATAATATTATTTGGTGGTTTTATCAGGAGAATTGAGGAGAAAATGTATTTAATAAAAAATGGTTTTGAAATTGAAAAAAAATAGAAATTGTTAAAAATTCTTTTGATTTTGGAGTGAAAATGTACTTTTGTTTCCTTTACTTCTAAATTGATGTTGCGGTGATACACAGTATTAAAATTTAATACTTTAAAACATCAAAAAATAAATGAACGTTTGTGTAAATGCAATGCAATTAAATAAATATGTTACATCTTACAGTGAAAAGCGCAGCAGCTGCGTCGGACCGATCGCAGAGCGTCCTCGTGAGCGAAGAAAATTCACCAGATTCCCCTGCGACGACACACAACACAGTCTAAATAAACACCATCAAACTCAGCGTGTTTGACAGACATTCCTCTGAAAGCCACACCTTCGTCATGAGCTCCGTGACGATGTGAAGGCCGTTGTGAAGAATCACTCCTAATAACCGCACCAGATTCTTATGATGGAGATTTCTGCAAAAGAGGATATATTATGAATATGCAACAAAGACACAGAGCGAGTAACGGAGGAGGAAATGCTCTTACGTCATGACGGACGTCTCTTCGAGGAAGGCCTGAGCGGTTACGTCACATTTGATGTTCTTAACAGCGACCCGCTGGCCTGCGTATTCACCCTCCAACACAGCTGTAATATTAGCACAGACCAAAATAAATGTTTAACCAACAAGTATATATGATTCGTTTTTATCAAATAATTTGGATTTGTATTCAAAACAAGTTTTTTATTTAAAAAAAAAAAGCAGTTCACTTGGTGGGCCGCTCAAACAGAGTGTAAGACATAGTATATACAGTCTCTTCCCAATAATGTCTCATTCAAATCCTGCTCTCTAGTGGTTATCTGAGAGAACTACAATAACGCAGTCCACATGTGTATTCAGAAAGAAAATCGTACCCCCGAACTCTCCCTCTCCAATGGTCTCTCCTAACGTCAGCTTGGACAGATCCAGAAGCCAGCCGGCTGTAACACAGAACCAGATTTACAGCGTTAAATGACTACAAATCAATTCTCGTGTATTTCTGGAGCTCTTGAGTCACACTTACATTTCAACAGTTTTGTCTCAGCGGATTTTGTGCCTTCCTTTTTCTTGGGCTTCAGCAGAAGTGTTGCGAGGGCACCTTGATTTCTGCTGTAAAACTGTCAAGCAAACACAGCGTTTACAAAACCAGCCTTGACTGTAAACCACATCAGAATTTTCCCTTTAATTCCCAATAAAGTCATAACATCAGCTGATGTTACAAAGTGTTATGCAACATCTATAGGAGGGGGTTTTGGGCAAGAATTAGCCTAAATAATAATAATAGTCATAATAATAATAATTTGTCACACTAAAAATAGTATTTAAAAACAAGAAATTGTGAAAAAATAATAGATTACTATAAAAATTCCTTAATTTCTTTTTTTTTTTTAATCACACCACAGCCACTTAAACTTAAAAGCAGGTTTTAAGTTTCAACAACTTTTAAAAGCTGTAAATTGTATATTAATGGAATGCTTTGGTGCTTTTTTTAGACGTCTTAAGCTCCGCATTCGATATGGTTGACCACAATATTTTGATTTCCAGTTTAGAGAGCCGTGTTGGGTTACAGGGCAAGGTGTTGGAACAGTTTCAGTGTTTTTTAACAAACAGAAGTTTTAGTTTCTATTGACCAACAAAGTTCATCCTCACATCCACTTTCTTGCGGGGTGCCACAGGGCTCAGTTCTTGGCCCATTTTTATTTTCTATATGTCATCTACCGATGGGTGCCATCTTAGAGGAACATTTCACCCATATGAAGACATTGTTTTTCCTTGCAGAATAAAGGTAAAGGATTCTTAGGATCTCTGTTGGATTGTCTCAACAAATTACAAATATGGTTCAAGTGGAATCTTTCAGTGTTAAATGAGAACAAATCCAAGTTTTGTTAGGTTTAAAGACTGTCCTTCACTTCGGTCATCTTCTCTTGCGAAAATCAAATCTTAAAAACATTTAGAACAGATTATTCACTTGCTGTATTGCTCTGTACTATGTTTTAATTGTCATCAAAATAGTTTGTCGTAAAAATAGCCTCGATACAAATGAAAACAAAACGTCAAGTTGTCACATTGCATGAAATTAAAATTATGAAACGGTCCAAAAACTAGTGTTAAAAATTAATGCCACATCACATGACCACTTTTAAATTGATGTCCCCTTTAGAATCCCCCAAAACTCTTTAAAAGCAGAAGACATTTGACAAGAATGTGTGGCCCAGTTCTCATTTCCCCTTGAAAACCACAGGACGCCAGCAGTGCGGATGTGTGACTGGAAAAGCGAGATAAAAGAAGAAACACACATGCTAAAATTAGCCACCGGACGCACCTCGATCATATCGATGAGGTTGTAGAAGAACTGCTTGTTGTCGATGCTCAGTTTGTTGTCTTTGAAGATAACTCGGTAGTGGAAGACCTTCTGACTGAAGCAGAGACACAGCACAAAGTCGCCGGGATGCCGAATCGACTCCCGCACCAAGAAAAGCCCGTCCTCCGCTGGCTTGAGTTTGCTGACAGCTTGTGGTCCAGATATTTTGCCGTGAAACCATCTGAGAAGATAGTAACGGCAGGTTTTAAACCTGAATTATATTCGTAGCAGTAGTCAATAATACATTGTATTGGTTAAAATTAAGATTTTCTTTTTATGCCAAAAATGATCAGGATATTAGCCTACATTAAGACTATGCTCCATGAAGACATTTTGTGAACGTCCTACCATAAATATATCAAAAGTTAATTTTTTGATTTGTATATGCATTTCTAAAAACTTCATTTGGTCAACTTTAAGGGTGATTTTCTGTCCACTTGCTTGCGGGGTGCCACAGGGCTCAATTCTTGGCCCATTTTTATTTTCTAGGTTTAAGCGAAAAACCCCCCGAAAACTTATTGTTTGGTTTAAAGCTACATTTAAGACTTGTCCTTCATTTTGGTCATCTCTCTTCCTACCTTACATGAAATCCGTCAATCGGATATATGATTCAAAAGGTAAAAACCCAGATAGCACACGTACGTCTGCAAGATGTCTTTTAAAGATCTCTTGATCAGGAAAGCATCTGCTGACTACAAACGTCTGGCAGACGTCTTACAGATGTCAGTTTTACATGCATTCTAATTCATAAACATCTTAAAGACATCTAATAGACGTCTATTTGACATCTAAAAGGAGACGTCCTATAGACGTATTGCAGATGAGCAAACAACCTAAATAATACGTCTTGCAGATGTATATGCAGACGTCAAATAGATATCTCCTAGACGTACATGTGCTATCTGGGAAGGCAGTCAACTGGGGCCCGTTTCATTTCATTCCCAAAAAAACTGATTTATTGACTTGTTCATTGTTAGTTCAAACAAACTGAAATAAGATTGGCTTGTTTGGTAAACATATGTTTTTATGGAACAGGTCCCAGATTTACGGTTTTCTTTGAACCCTCCGATTCCAAAAGTTGCATCTCAGGCAAATATCGACCTATCAAACCATAGATCAATGGAGAGCTTATTTAATTTCGCTTTCAGACAACATATATATATATATATCAATCTTAACCCATTATAATAAATGTCATATTTACTTGTGCAGAATTATACAGAAACTGAAATAGAAGTTATCAGTCACATTGTAAATTAAATACAGGTGAATCCATAACATTATCCCCTTTTTCTTTGTCCTGTGATTGATAGACATCACAGCAGCTGGTTATTATAGCTTATTTTGGCTGTTATTTCTTTAAGAGCTGCCACCGCTGAATGTGAAGCAGTTCTGACACAAATATATTATTTACTCTCAACTCCTTTTCTGACCCTCTTCAGGTCCGGCGTGTTAGATGAGTGAGACTGCTCCAGAACATTTCAAACACATGTTCTTAAATATATTGCATGCTTGCACAGTTTTAAGGCAGCTTTGATCGTCTTTTTGGAAGCGTCTGAAATCTCTCCCATTTGATGCAGTAGTAAAAACGTTCTGCGACTGAATAAATGCACTTCTTGTCAAGAGAGAAAGTGACAGAAGCAGCAGTTGTCATTTGGGTGACCAATCCTAGCCACGCCCCTTCGTTAAATATTTTTAACACATTAATCTGAAAAGATTAATTGCATGCGTAAACGTATACATATTTAAAAATATATATGACCATGTTCTGACATAACCTCTTCTGACATAAACTAACCACATCCTGTCCTTCTGTGCAAAAACTACTATAACATTATGCTTGTTCCTCATCGCAGTTCTTCAGAATTAAGATTTCTGCTTACTTACGGCATCAGGCTTAATTTGTGGTCGATACGGAGGGCTTCCCTTTCTCTGAGTTTGGATCCCGAGACCAATCCTTCCTCTCCTGTTGTGTTGTGTTGGGCTCTGTATTCTCCTTTCCTCTGGAAAACCAACTTTAGTCAGCCTCTGACAGCTTTACATGGGAGACGTTGTTTTGAAAAGGTGTTAAGTTTACCGTTCCAGGTCCGACGACTGTCAAGATGTCGCCTTTGTGATATGCTATTTCACCGGCTTTAGGGTTGCAGTGCTGCTTTTTGGCGACACACTGCGTACCTGCCGTCCAGCTCTTCTAGAGTAACAGTGGAAACAACAGGGTAATAATAGAGTAAGTGAGAAGTAGAGTGTGAAACATCTCAAGAAGTTGGTTAATATTTAGCCGGATGTGCTGCTTACCATCGCCATGTGTTTATTGAGCACTGAACATCTGAAGATCTTCAGACATTCAACCTGATGGAGAAACCATGGTTTCAAAAGAAAAAAAACTGGAATTGATGTTTTAGCACATAAAATTTTTGACTTCATCTAAATTAGCCTAAGAAAAAACAAATGCAAAAAGTCAATAATAGCCCACATTTCATTCAAAACCTCCAAACATTATCAAATATTAAATTTTCCACATCTGTCAATGCTGGAAGTGATTAGAGTTGTGCCAAAAAAAGCCAAAAAGTTATCAATGTATTAGAAATCATACATTGATTTAAATGTAACATCAAGTCACATAGCCACAAAGTTAAACACATTAAACATAATTCAAAACTGTTAAAACCTATCAAATACGCCTTCCATCCCATCCCTATTTTACCATATTAAGATAAAAACAACAAAAGTCCTTTACACCTGCTAGTTAAACATTAAACTAGTAGTATTGCAAGCCCAGTGCTGCGTAAAATAAGAACAAACTAAAGCTATGTACTCTAGATTCTTGTCACTCACCAGTATGAGTTTGTTTGGTGTCACTCAATGCGAGCTGTTATACACTCATCAGAGGTTTATTACACACAAGCTTACTTCCTCCTGATATATAAATGCCGTGCCTCTGACGTGTTTTCCACCCCTACTCATGACCATATAAGATGGCAAAAATAAAAAGGGCTTCAACTCGAACCAAAACAGACACAGATGGGTCGTGATCGTTTTCTCAGTTTATTTAGTTAAGCAGCACTACACATGTATTCCAAACGAAAGAAAGATCACACAATAATTATTCACAGTCCTACAAAACCAGAACAAACACTCAGCAGGAACATTTAAAAACGTTGGGATACGATTGCATTATACATAAAAACAGGTGGCGGAACGCAAATTCAGGCGATACGAAGAATCAATTCAATATCCTACGAATAGCAATCTTTCTAACAAACTGCGCAACTCTCGTTAGATTTAACTCTTTTATATAAAAATGTAAGAATAGAGAGGTATTACATTATATTATATTGCAATATGAAGAACCGGAAATTCACCTCCTCGTTCACATTTCAAGTACTTTTAAGTCTTTACCGCAGGCACGTGTGAAGAACCACAGACTTTACGTTGTGTTTTAGCGTCGTTCGCTAGAGAACGACGGCTCGATACCCTGTCGAAACGCCAGCTTCTCACCGTGAAATGAGCGATTATTCAGTATGCAAATAAAAATAATGATAGCAGAGAAGTAATGAGTTCATTTATTTGTTTGTTTTTTGTTCCGTCGGTTACAGATCTGACGCCTAAACGTGAATAAATCCAGTGTCGGGTTAATAAACAACCACACAAAGCTGAATCGTGTCGCTTTTTAACAGCGCATTAGTGAATACTAATATCTACTTGTTTTAAAAACTTTTTTTTTTTAAAGATACACAGTAGAGAAACGAATTACTTCGCAATAATATCATACATAATATTATTATATAACACATAATAATATTACATAGAACGGATTTATGTTTATAAATATATCTAAATATTTCGTTCATACAGTGGGATCCAAAAGTGTATATTTAACATTTTTCGCCAAAAAACAAAAAAAAACAAAATAAAAATAAAATTGTTCTCCCAAACAATTTTAGACCAATGTCCGTCTGTTTACATGCATTATCACTAAATTACCGTAATTTTATTAGTAAAACTTAAATATTCCTTATTACATTTATGTTGCGATGGTCATATTTAATTTTTTTAAATAATAAAACATTTATTTCCATGTTAAAAAGTCTGGCAAATAAAAATGTTAATGTGGACAGAGTTTTGGGCCCCACTGTCAATTAAATAAAAATGTATATATATAAAAAGTGCTGTCAAACGATTATTCGCGCTTAACTTCATCCGAAAATAAACGTTTTTGTTTGCGTATGTGTGCGTTTTGTGTATATTTATTACGTATATGTAAATACACACACATACAACATATATTTAGAAAATATTTACTTATTAGATCATACTGTATATAACTATAATATATAAACGGAAATTTTTTCTTAAGTACATACATGTATTCGTGTGTATTGATAGATACATAAATATGCATAGTACACGCATATATTAAGTAAACAAAACTTATTTTGGATGCGATTAATTGCAATTAATAATTTGATAGCACTACTATATATATAAATATATATGACGTAAACAAAAAAAACTGGCCTGTGTCTGTATAATTAAAGCTTTTAATTAAGTGCCATTAATATGTCAAAGTGCCTAAAAGAGCTAATGTGACGTTCAGTAACTTTATATATTATTTTGGTCGCTGACCGTTAGCAACATTTACTCATCATCTGATGCACTGAAAAAGGGGTGCGGCTACTGCATTTCGGCCTATTTTCAGCTCAGATCTAATAGAAAGACGTATTGCATCATAAAAGGGGAACGACTACGTTTTTTTCCATCTCTTGTCCACTTAAAAGCGGAACCATTGATGTTGTGTTTTTCCTCTTCAAGTGATATTTATACATTTCTAAAGACATAACAGCGTACGAAGGTTACGCAGATGTCTCAAGGGATGTGAGAATCATCTTTTTTATCCTTCTTTCCGTCGGCTTCTCCCTCGCCAGGGTCGCTGCCGTCGCGCCGTCTCTTGCGATTTCGAGCTGTGGCCTTGGAGACAGGCAGGGAGCCCATGCCGAGGACTTTATGGATCTGACGGAAAGCCAAAAGTCGCAGAGCGTGCTGAAACAAAACGAGACATGCTTTCAGTATAGCATGGATCACGCACATGGAAATGTTAGAAATACACTGTCTAGTACCTGGGCACTGGCGGTCACGTCCTCCCGAGCTTGTTTGGACATGCTTCCCAGAGCATCTGTTTGACCTTTCTCACATGGGTCAAGCAGACCTGGACCATCTGAGGGGTGGACAGACATTTACTGACTCACTTAAAAATGTGCGTATCACAAGGGGAAAAAATGGTTTGGTTAATTTAAATAAAGCTGAATTTTTAAAAATGCATAAAAAATAAAATAAAATAAAAGTAAAAAAAAAAAGGTAAGAAAAAAAATTATGGCAAAAAAAAAAAAAGTTTTCAGAACTAAAATGGGTAAAAAAAAAATTATGTTGTAGCATTGATTTTTGATAGGAAATAAATGACAAACATGAAAAAACAGAATGAACAAATGTTGGATTTTGGACCTTAACAAAAACTAAAATAAAAATAAATAAAATGCTAAAAAAAATAGAAAATAATGAACACTAATAAAACTGTCAAAAGCCCATAAAATAAAAAAAATATTTCTTTTAAATAATACAAAAATATAAAAATTAGATGAAAAAAAAAAGTTTCTGATGCATCGCTAGCAGTTTTATTTTTTATTTAAACCAAAATTAAAATAAAAAAATTAACGAACTATAGATGCATAATAAAAAAAAAACAACTGAAATAACATTGGTCCTACCTGGCAGGAGAATCCCGGTGGCGATGCATTCGAGGACCCTCCGCAGAGCTTCTCCAGGACTGAGAGGACCTGAGGCACTGCTAATGGCTTTTTCCACTAGCAGCTCCATGGCCTTAGAAAAAGAACATTTAACACATTAGTTAACTCGACTATTATTAGCTAAAACTAATACTATTGTTAGCAAACAAGGCTGACCCAGTCGGGCATCTTGCCCCAGGTAGGCACGCGCTGACATAGATCCCGCAGAACCCGAATAATGATGACGCAAGACTGAAGACCGTTCGCCCGAGCCTGTAGAAGAAAATCATTAATATGCTAATTACAGCACTTCAGTTACTCAAATCTGAACGCTAACGCTACTAAATTTATTAAACCGTCGAGTCTAAATCAGGAACATACTTTTTGCAAGTATGCAAACATTCCGCCAATATATCACAAGTGAACAGTTTGTGTACGTTGAACTACAAATTAAGGTAATTAGCAAGCTAACATGCTAACCAGCTGACAATAAACTTAGCTGACTTGCTCTACGATATTCTTTAAACACTGTTGCTCCTGAAATGTAAAGTTGGTCACAGAAGAGGTTTATGCTAACAAACATTACAGTGCCCCTTGTGGCAATACTGAAGATAAGGCATCCTAGTGATATGCTAATAATAGCGTTGACAAAAGAAACAGATTCTCGTTTAGAGTATGTTTTAGGTTTAATAGAGTCATGTCTGTTTTGTTAATTTAGTGCTTAAATATAATTTCTTTAAAGATGTTTCTATATTTAGACATGTTTAGCTAGTAAAATACATGGTAACAATTATTTAAATATATATATATATATATATATATATATTTTTTTTTTTTTTTTTTACATTATATCTAAGATAACAATCAAAAGCATAATAAAATAAAAAGATTATATAGATCATTAGCGTAAGTCTGTGCATAAAACGCACTAATGGGCGATATAATTACGGCGAACAACAGCTAATGCTAAAATCAAAAAAATACACTAAACAAGAATGCATTGTACACGCTTAACTATAAATTATAAAATAGTTACTTAGCTAGCTAAGATGCTAAACAGTAGGCAATAAAAATAACTGATTTTTATCAGCAAAATCCTTTTAAATTATATCTGAATGAAAAAATGGACTGATTGTTGAAGTAGTAAGTTTACAATAATATCGCTTATACCACTCCTCGTGGCAATACATTAAAAAATAAAGTGCACTTATGCATTAATAATTGCGTTTAAAAAATAGCTATTAATAAAGAAGAAGTCAAACTTGTACTGATAAAAGCGATACTTAAAACATGTTTCAAGTTTGGACTAAAGTCGTTAGCATTGTAGCTAAACGAAGCTACCTCTGTAACATATTTTTAGCCATCAAGTCAATTTAGTGTTAAAATAATGCTTATTAAATTCACTATATTCAGATCATTTCTCCTAGTACATTTGTATTGCTTATTACATCTTCAGAAAGATTTTTTTTTTTAACATTAAGCTTTATGTAACAATTTAACAAGTTGTTTGACAATAGTAAAATCTAATTTTAAAGATGCTTCTTCAATGCTCTTTAATAAGGTTACTGCCCTAAAATATTAAGTACAAGATAAAACCTATCCTAAAATAATTATTGTAAACTTTCGGTAGCATTAAAACCGAACGAAGCTACCTCAATAACGTATTTTTAGCTATTAAGTCAATTTAGTGTTAAAATAATGCTTAAACAATTCACTATATTCAGATAATTTCTCCTAGTCCATTTGTATTAGTCATTACATCTTCAGAATTTTTTTTTAACGTTACGCTTTATGTAACAATTTAACAATGTTGACTGACAACTGTTAAACTATGAGTTGCTTGATGTAATTTCAAAGATGCTTCTTCAATGCTTTTTAATAACGGTTACTGCCCTAAAATTTCAAGATAAAATCTATCCTAAAAATAATTATCGTAAACCTTTGAAGCCCCCTTTTTTTTAGTTTTTACCTGAAACCATTTAGCATGTCGCAGAGATGCTAAATACTCAAGGCACTTGGTCCTGCTGAGAACATCTGGAGGGTCTTTCTCTGACGCTGCAAGGACACAAGTAGGAAACGTTGCCAACTGTATTTAATGATTTTACAAATTGTAAGAAAAAAAAGTAAGTAGATGTCACTGATATAAAATTATTGTTGATTAAATGACTTTTTTTTTTTTTTTAAGGGGATTTGTTGCACTAGGCTGAGTTAATGTGATCATTACAACACACGTCAAAACAAGTGATCACACCGAAATATCACAAGACGAGGGGGGTTTTCCGCACGTCCAGGTTCCTAAAAAAGCTGTTGCAATGTTATGCAAAAGATGTAAATGGAAAATATTGCTTGGGTCTGTTAATGCATGATTAATAAACCCAAACAAGACAAGTGTGGGGAACCACTTTGGCTTTTGGTTCTTTGAAAGAAATAGAATTGAGAATATTGTTAAAAAAAACAACAACAGTGACCTCAGGTTACAAGTCGGGATTACATGGCTTTTGAGGTCACTGTTTAAAAACTTCAGGATGAGAGGATGAACACAGTGGACGATAAAACTCAAATTCACTAATGTTCTAATAAATAAAACGGTAGTTTGGGTCTTAAAAAGTCTAAGTCTAAAATGTTGCTGTTACGTAAACTACTGTGAAATTTGTTTTATTATCTACAGGAGTGACAAACGTATTTTTCAACTAAAACAGAATTTTACAAGGTAATTTTTTAACACACAAACAAGAAACATTTATTAATTGATAAAAAAAATTAATGAATAAATAAGGTATTGACATAAATTTCCATCACGACTAAAACAACTAGTTGCAGTGACGCAATTATGACAAAAGTGGCCGTTTAATGAGCATTAACAAAACTCATTAAAAAATGTAATATCGATTAAAAAACAAAAAAAAGATAAATAAACACAAAACCATCAATAGTCACAATTTTGTGTGATGTCGGATCGACTGTTTTGCGATTGTCACTCCCAAATCTTTAAACCTGAAAAGGTTTGTGACGATAACTAAAAATCTCTCTCATCCTGAAGTACTATTTTACAACACAACTTGCACAATATTGCGCCACAGTGGTAAAGAAAGGTCAGAGATCCTGTTTTTGATTCCTTAAAGCGCTTTCAGAAAGCAATACAAAACCGAACGAGGGCAAATAATGGACTGAACCGAAATTAAACAAAAAGGAAAATGAAGAAGGGGAAGGGGAAGAAATGAACAGGAAAGCCAATTCACTGATGGAAAATTCAATTCTGTATGGAAATATCCGTATTTTTTGTGAACCAAGGGAACACATATAGTGCTGCTGAGGGAAAGCACGGGTTCTCTAACCTTTCTCCATGTTGGGGGCGGGGTCTTCGCGCATCACTGGCGAGGTAAGAGAGATGGTGACCTGCATTTTTGGTTCCTTGCTTGAAAAAATGACGATGTTGGCTTCCTCAGGGTGTACCTGCACCTCATACTGATCTTCAGAAAAGGTCTGCCGGTTAAAAGGACACTTTGCATTACTACAGAGGAGACGGCGGGGGTCAATACAGGGGCCTTGATTTGTCCCTTATAATCCCAGTGGTAAATGCCTCAAAGTCTTGGCTGGATAATGCAGGGTTTAATGGGATATAAAGCATATGGGAATGAAGTACACGCCCCAGTCTCTCTCTGTAGGTGTCATAACCAGGCAGTGGAACTAAAGATCAGTTAAAGATACATGGACCACAACAGCAGCAGAAGGAGCAAAGTCAATAGCTCATTTATTCTCAGTTATATTGAATTATACAAATTAAACCACCAGAAACATTGTCTGGGTCATATTTCATCCCAAAAATCCAGGAGGGGTGTATTTTGCATAAAGCAAACAAAGTATATTTTAAGATCTTTAAGTTTTAGCATTACTTTCATGACCTTTAGCACATTATTCTTGCACAATCAGTCATTACCGCAATGCACAACCACCTCTATCTCAATACTGTAATGTGACAAAGAAAAAATCTGTGTGTTAATTATTGAAGAAAAAAAGATCTGACATTATTTTCATGACATTTAACACATTTTTCCCACGCAAGGAGTCATTACCACAATGCACTGCAATCCCAATCTCATTGCGGTAATGTGGGAAAATTATGAAAAAATAAACATAATTAAATAGTAAAAAAGTATTAATACAGTGTGGTACTGTAATTAAATTCCAATTTTAATCAAGAAAAATCCAGAAGAAAAATAAATGTGTTACATTAATAAGTTTCTGTTGTTGCATTATAGTAATGACATTTTAGGAAATATGTTTAATTGACATGAAAATAATATTTATGTTGCAGCAGTGATTTCTTTGCTGCATTGTAGTAAAAAAAAATGTTAAACCTGAATAAAGACCATCATTTCCTGTATAATTTTCTGCATATTATGGTAATTAGGTTTTGTGCTTCATTATAGTAATGACATTTTAAGAAATATGCTATGTTTAACCGCCATGAAAAGAATTGTATTTATTATTTTCTTTATATTATGATTTTCTCTCATTTTCTGTATGTTACGGTAATATTTTTTGCTTTTACAGTTTTTTAAACTGTAACAATAACTTTCCACAAGTTACGGTAATGAGGTTTTGTGCTGCAGTAATGACATTTTAGGAATTCTGTTTGTCATGAAAACTATTCAGGAAATATGTCAAAATTTGAAAAATATTACAGTAATGTTACAGTAACAAATTGTTTTGACTGTTTTTGTTTTTTTTTACTGAATTGAAATGAAATCATTCTGTATTTGAGCTTTTATTACTGCATTATGGTAATGGCAACTTGAAATGTTTAATTGTCAAAGATAAAAAATAATATTAACACGCTTTAAAATACTCTTCACTTGCTTGATGCAAAACAAAATACATTTAAATTTTAAGAACTTTAAATATTGTATCAAAAACGTTTTCCAGATTTCGATTTGAAATACAATTAAGATTCACATATATAACAACCAAGCTTTAGCCTATTTTAAGAAATTCTAAGAAAGTTAACCACATCTCCAGCTACATGTTTCTATGTATAGCTTAACATGTGATTTCATATGGGGGCGATTTCCATCAGCCAAAAAAACGTAAAACATGGTGATACAACCACAAGTGGAAAGAGGTGAGCATAAACAAGTCATAAGTCAATGATTTTTATCAGCAGCTTCGACATAAACATTTGTTGCATGCATAGCAAAAAAAAAAAAGACTAGCTTACCGCTAGCTGTTTGGGCAGTTGCTCTGCAATGATTCTCAACAGAGAGGCAGTGGGTTTTTTGGCCGCCAACAGGATGAGCTGGACATTGCGGTCGCCGCGCAGGAGGAGACCTTTGGCCAGGATGCCCACACGCATGACTCCTTTGAGAATACGAGCCTGGGACTCCTGGGATCTGTCCAAGAGGAAGTGCATAAACGTACACATCCCACTGCTATTGGACTGCATAAACACAAAGCTAGCTTGAAAGAGTCCTCACTGTTTGTCCGTTGTATCATCTTTGTCGTCGTCCACAGCACACGCCTCTTTCTCCAGCAGCGAATCAGACACCAGTTTGAGAGCGCGCTCAGAATGCGACACGATTCGCTGGACGGCCTGAAGCTCCTCCTCCACAGGGTAGATGGCCGAGTGTTTGGCCATGATGTGTCGGTCATCGGGCGAATCAGGCCGTCGCCCTGGCTAAAGATTAATAAGAGAATTGATTCCGTTAATAATTTCATAAAAACTTGCAACGTCTGAAATGTGAGGGGCGTGTATTTACCAATAGAGGAGGCACGGACATGCTGGGCCGGCCCATGAGAGGGGGCGGGGCCATTCTGTGCCTCATCTCCACCCAGTATAGCTGCTCCTCCTCCATCCTCCTCCAGTACATGTCCTCCTCATACCTCCTGCTGGATGACACACAGAAATTTTACTATGCATGATTACAAATCCTACATTATAAGCAACTCCTATATTATCAGGACGTTACATCACAGTTTCGAGGTGTTTTAGGTGCTTTGTTGTGGGATGTAATAATGAACATAGCAGTCATCATGTACTCCTGACATCTAGGATGCATTGAAAAATTTATAGTAAGTGTTTAATCTTGTTATTATACATTACTGACACTCTATTCTGAATTGAATTATAATCATTATATGAAAATGTTGTGTTAAAAATAATAACATAAATAATATTTGCAAAACGTACAATAACACTAAGAGTGCTGAATTGCAAGCATATGAAAAATGTTTATTTTATATTTAATTAATAAAATTGTTAATGCAATATAAAATTATTTTAATTATAATTTACAATGGTGTGAAATTGATTACATGTTCATAATAATTATATATACAGAACATGTATAAGAGTGCATCATTTTATTTATTTAATTTAATTTTATTTCAGATTTCTCTGAAAATAAATTCACTAGTTCAAAGTGACTTAAATCATGTTTGATGTATGTTAGATGAAAGTTGAGAATTATCAAATGTTTGCACATTATTCAAAAAAATAAATAAAAATAGAAAAACGGATCAATCTTTTAAACTCAGATTGAAGAAGTATTTTTTGTATTTGTAGTATGTTTTTCATAATGAATATTTTAACTTGTCGTGAAAAGGCCTTGTGAAGTGTGCAATAAAGGTTTTAGCATTAAAAAAAGAAAATGGTGTGAAAGCTGATCAAGACCTCATTTCCATGTGCCAGCGCTGTTCGTCCTCCTGCTGTCTCTTCAGCACAGTTTTCTGCTTCTGCTTTCGCAGTTTGACTTCCAAAAGTTTCCGCGCTCGATTACTGGGCTTAATCTCCACCGGGAGGTCTGGGTTCACTTTTTTCTGGAAAAACAATACAAATATTGGTCAATAACTACAGCTCTGCAGGATTTAGAGTATTTACTGTTTTATAATTGTTTTCTTTTTGTTGAGGGCGAGGTCTCACCTTATACTGCAGCCGGTGCCTACGTCCCTTCAGGTGCATGTCTTTAGCATTGGGATCATTGAAACTGCACTCACACAGTTTACAGTGAAAGCGAATCACCTTTCCGTCATCATTTCGAACCTGACGAGAAAATCAGCGAGTAATAAACATGATTTGTGAAACAATTCTATACATTCATTGACAAAAAGACAAACTAGGGATGCTCATTTCGGTTATTTCTCATAACCGACAACCGACGCTCGTTAACCGATTATTAACCGGTTAACTGA
>JAUCMT010000053.1:1618591-1652820 GCA_032357475.1 Enteromius thamalakanensis
GTCCGAGTTGCGGGCGGGTTAGTTGACAACGTCGGTCGGGTTCGGGTTGTTTACACATTGACCCGCGCATCACTGATATGGACCTTTCCAAAGAAGTCATTACGGTTTTAGATTTTATTGAAAGATTTTTTTTTTTTCAATTAATTTTTTTAGTATACATTAAGTGGTAATTTTAAGCTTTCTTTAGGTATATTTATCGTATTTTATACATATGCGCAAGTGTTTATATGCATGGGTCGAGTCAAGTTTTTCCACAAGTATATATGCATTTATTACTAACATAATATGTATTAGTGTGCGTGTGTACTTCATACGTCACAATGTCTATGTGAGTAATTTATAGGTTTATATGCACATGTTTTATGTATGTATTGATAAGCGAAATTTGATTTAAATCCTACACGGCGCCTCATACATTGTTGTCTTAAATGTGCATTTCATTTGGAAACAATGAGAACTGCGAGTTAAATAGTCTTTTAGCTTAGAAGCAGCAGCTGTGAACCCCACCGGCTCTGACAACCCCCTGCGTGTGCATCAACCCCAAGGGCCTACACGCTAATTAGCATATCACAATATGCTCCAGTCTTAAAGAAGCAGTTCACATTTTAAAATTACAATTTTGTCATTCACTCATTTTGTTCTAAAATCATATGACTTTGTTTTGAACACATTTCAAAACACGTTTTTTTTACATGCAACTTATTTTATTAATATTATTTATTGAAAAATTGTCCTCACTAGGCCACTTCCTGCAGAGGGTGACATGGACTCTTCCTGTGCCCTAAACGATGGGAGAACATGTAAGTGACTTTGTTTCATATGCAAATGTTCCTCTTAAATGAGTTATTGTGTAATGCAAATTTTATTGTTATTGGCTCAGCTCCCCCAAACTCTCTTCTCATTGGTGGAGCCGGAGGGGGTGGAGCTCACAGGAAGCGTCGCACGCTGGTGGCCCCGGATATGAACCTTTCATTGGACCAGAGCGAAGGGTCCCTGCTTTCTGATGACTTCCTGGATACGCCTGATGATCTGGATATTAACGTGGATGATATTGAGACGCCCGATGACACAGATTCGCTTGAGTACACCACCAACGGCAACGACCTGGAGTGGGAGGGTAAAAATATGCTGTTCTTTATGACTATATGAAGAGATAGTCAGTAGATAGATAGATAAATAAATAGATCAGTAGGTAGTTATATTATTAGATAGATAAATACAATTATTGGTAAATATAAGTTAGATACATAAGTAGGTAATTAGATAACATAGATAAAAAGACTGATAAGTAGTTAGATAGATTGTTAAGAAGTTATAGATTGGTAGGTAGTTTGATTGAATGGTAGGTAAATAAATAGAAAGATCAGTAGGTAGTTAGATTAGTAGGTAGATAGATAAGAAATATTGGTAAATAGATAGATTAATAGTTAGGTGGATAAAAAGATTGATAAGTTGTTAGATCAGTTGGTTGGTAGTTGGTTGGTAGATTGGTAGATAGTTATAGACCTTTAGGTAGTCAGACTGATTGGTAGGTAAGTAGATAGATAGATAGTAGATAGACATCACAATGCTGAACCGGCATCGCGATGCTCCGTCCCGCTGCAGCAGCAGCCACCAGCTCGCGAAAAACACACTTAATCCATGGCGGCAAATCTATGCTATTAATAAGCGAGCGCACCACTGATCCTGGCTAGCGGGAAATCATTTCCGCGACAGGAAAACAGATGTACATGGGAAGAAACGTGGCCGCGAGCTCATATCAAACCCTTGTGCGTGCTTGATGTGTTATCCGCGCGCAATTGAAGCACTCGCTTGATGTGTCATCCGCACGCAATTCAACCACTCGCGCGCGATCACTCCTGCGCTCAATCCTCTCTCACCTGCTCGTACAAACACTGTTTTGTCAGTCATGTGGCGGGGCTTGGTGTTTTAGTTACAACTAACCCCCCCGCCGCCTATGGCGACAACGATACCATCATCCATCGCGGTGTTTCACTTTAGACATCGTACGATTCCAAGTTGGATGACATTGCCCAACCCTAGTAGTAGGTAGATAGATATAAAAAGATTGGTAATTTTTTAGATCGGTAGGTAGTAAGGTAGTACTGGTAGTAGTTAGATTAGTAGGTGGTTAGATTGGTAGGTAGATAAATAAAAAGACTGGTAAGTAGTTTGATTGGTAAGTAGTTATAGATCAGTAGTTATAGATTAGTAGGTAGCTCAATTGTTAGGTAAGTAGATAGAAAGATCAGTAGGTAGTTAGATTAGTAGGAAGATAGATAAAAAGGTTGGTAACTAGTTATATTAGTAGGTAGGTGGATAAAAAGATTGGTAAGTAGTTAGATAGATTAGTAGGTAGATAACTTTGTAAGTGGAAAAATAAAAAGATCGGTAGGTAGTTAGATTGACAGGTAGATAGATCGATAGATCAGTAGCTATGTTTCACTCATTGATCCATGGTTTCAGATGACACACCGGTCGCCTCAGCCAAAGCACCCCCTGCTGACAGCGACGCTGATGGAGAAGGTGTGGAGGGGACGGGTGTTAATGGACGTTTATGGAGGACCGTGATCATCGGCGAACAGGAACATCGGATCGATATGCAGGTCATACGACCCTATCTGCGCGTCATATCACATGGAGGTACGTCACGCCTCAGAATCAACATTTAGGTAGTATATAATCTGTGCTGTGTCCTGAAGCCGCTTCTTCTCCTCTCTTCTTTAGGGTACTATGGTGAAGGCCTGAACGCCATCATTGTGTTCACGGCGTGCTACCTTCCTGACAGCAGCTGCCCAGAGTACCATTACCTGATGGAAAACCTCTTCCTGTAAGGAAATCGACTTACTTGACTTAACAAACACAACCAAGCCAGACTGCACCATCTTCTTGTCCTGTGATATTTTTTTTTGTTTAGCTTCTCTTCGAACATTCACGTTGTCTTCACACCTGCTCCTCAGGTATGTGGTGAACAGTCTGGAGATGCTGGTGGCGGAGGATTACCTGATTATATACATAAACGGAGGAACGCCACGGAGCAAGATGCCCGGCATTAGCTGGCTCAAGAAGTGCTATCAGATGATCGACAGAAGGTATGGAAATAGGGATTGTTTTTATGGTAATAGGTTTTAAGAAGTTGAGGTTAACCTCTTCAATCTTCATCCTCAGACTGAGAAAAAACCTGAAGTCTCTGATCATCACTCATCCATCCTGGTTCATCCGGACAGTCATCGCAATTTCCAAACCTTTCATCAGGTAAACATATTATTCAACAAAAGAAAAAAAAGGAGGAATAATCGTGCAGGTTTATTAAATGATATTTTTCTCGCTCTGCAGTGTGAAGTTCATGAATAAGATCCGTTATGTGCACAGTCTGGAAGAGCTGGAAAAGATTGTTCCTATGGATCATATCCAGATCCCAGAATGTGTCTTACAGTAAGAAGATTTCAAACATATTTTACCCTTTGCTAACTCAAATCTGACCAATTTCTGAGATCAGTTTCTTGTTTTGCAGATTTGAAGAGGAAAGAATAAACGCCAGAAAAGAGAGGTAATCAACAAACTCCTCAAAACTGGTTTATTTAATGCTTTCACAAACTGGAAGATGAAACCAGCTACTCCCCATTTACTCAGAATGCTCTTCTCTTTGTAGGATGGAGCAGGAACAGAAAGATCAAGAGCATCAAGAACAGAAACAGAATCCAGAGAGGTGAGCAAACCAACAAAACACATCATCATTAAGTGACTGACTCATAAAATAACCAAACCACTCTCTGCCTCCAGGACAACAGCGATTGAGGAACCTGGACTGTGAGCGGACCAGCTTAAATGTTTAAATGTTGCTGATCTCGGACCATTTGTCATATATCCAAATTATATATTAATACACATATCAGACTCGACTGGAAACTGGTCTCAGATCAGCAACAAAGCAGAAACAGCTCTCCCTTTCAACCTATAAAGGCACATTTTTAAAAAAGCATTTTGAAATCCTCCAACAGATGGCACCACGCACAGAGAAACGTCGCTGATTGGTAGCAGGATGTACCATCGTGCACTGTAGCCTCTTGCTGTTATCGCTTTTTTAAATGGTCTGTTCCCTGCTTGCTGACCCTGGAGAATGTCAGGTGACCTGCCTTTAATTGACAGGTGTGTCCGCTCAGGATTCGATTGCTGGTGCATGTAGATTTCCAAGCATCTCTGTGCTTCTGAGTCCAAATCGAATGTAACTTTCTTGCATTTGCCTGATTATGTTTGCCGGAATCCTTTCTTGGATGTTTTTGAATGTTTTAACCCCTTCAATCTTGTTTAACGACCAGCTTTTGTAAAAAAGTGCCAGTCATCTCTGAAAACATAGCTGTACTTTTATGTTGCCTTATGTTTTGCTATGAAAATGGTTCAAAATTAAACTTTCTGCTATATGTATGACTTCAATTTGATTTGGGTTTTTTCTTGATGTTTATATCCAGTAACCTCTCAACATCTATCAAACAAATCAACCACCAGAGGTCAAGGATGCCTTTCATCGAGTCACAAGAAATATATTTCCATGATGTGACAGGCTATTCCTGTATGTATGTGACTATTATATCAGCAGTCTTTACGACGGAGTGACCGGTCACACTCTACTGGACCTAAATAAAGAATGACCCTCACTATAAGCACGTACACCTGGATTTTGTTACTCTAGTCACCAAAATTCAAAGGTATATCATTTTCCCTACCACTGAACACTCAAAAGATATTGTGAAATAAATATTTCACACTGTAAAAGTGTCCAAGACATCCTTCCCAAGTGCATGAACTGTAATGTATGAACTATTAATTCACAATGCATGTGATTTTGCCCCCCATTAGACTTTGAGGAACGTGTTGCCCTGCAAAATATCCACAGGATTATTCTGACCCCTCACCTAAATATTTGAGGGCATCTATAAAAAATATGAATTACCTCTAATTGCCTCTGTCCTTGTCAGCAATTACAGGAAATGTTCTTTTAGTTTGTTTTAGTTTCTTTTAGTCATGATGACTTTAACATGTTTCAAAAACATATTTATATTAGAGAACCCACTCGCTATACCAGTCTGTAATCTCTTATTTTGCAGATTTGTTCTAATTTTACTAATCTGTACTATTTTATCTTCCGTGTTATTCGTGGTAATTAATAGAACGATTCAGTGTTACATTATGTTCTTCTCTGCGTGAGTCACGATTGGCTGCCTAGCATGTAAGCCACGCCTTTTCTATGACGTAGGACTTTGGTTATATGCCCACGTGCATGTGTGTTCCCACAACGCACTGGTGTCTACGGAGATAGGACTTCAAGTTTAACTTTAAGCGGAAGTTTTTAATCATACGTTTTAATTTTGGCCGTTTTGCTGCGTTCAAATTGTAGAACCTCAACCAGGTCGGATACAATGAAGTGCATCATTGGAATAGGGGGGTAAGTGGCTTTTAACAGTAATATTATTAACTACTAGTTGTACTAGTTATAGTCCAGCCATGTGGCATCTGTAACTTTTTTTTATATGATGATAGTATATTGCGCATGTAATAATTTGTTACAGTTTTTATTATCCTCACTTATGACGTGTTGAATTGGTATTTTAAAAGAATCGCGAGCTTTAAACCCACGTTGAGGTTTGAGCGGGAGATTTAAAATTGTGAGCGCGCCGATTCTTCTAAATGTTGTTAACGGACATTCGCGCCTTAATATGTATAGTCACCTATCAATCTTATGTTTTTTATGGTGTATGAAGTAAAGCAACACCTTTTTAATTCATATTTCTTGTTGAGGTGCCATGTTTAATGTTATTTATGACTGTTATGTGTTCGTGCCTTTCCACAATGGGTTCAATACAAAAGACAAAATATTAAACGTTATAAACGCCTAAGGCTACTGTGTTTTTTTTATTTTTATTCTAGATCATTACAAATTGTTTTTTTTTAATTAAGTACGTTATTGTATTGAACACGTGAATAACTAACAACAATGAAAACCGCCTTGGTCAGTTTTGTTGTCATAAGCCAGCTGAGGAACTTAGGACCATCCCGCCATTTTACTTGAATAAACTTTTCAAATACACAATTAAACAAAAGATTACACGCAAAGTACGTTTAATTGTTCTGCTTTTTCAGTCGTTTAATTTAAGTATATCGTTTTTAACCTTCCTTTTTTCTTCTTTTTTTAGTGTGACTAATGGTGGTAAAACCACCCTGACTAACAGGTTAATAAAAGCCTTACCAAACTGCTGTGTGGTTCACCAGGATGACTTCTTCAAGGTGAGTTCAAGTAAATCTAGTTTTTTCGGTATTTCTAGTTATCGTGGAGTTGGAATCAAATGACATGATTCCTTTCTATTTAAAATAAACTTTAGCTGTAATTTCTTCCCCTACTTTTTATGTTTAATTAATAATTCAACATTAGATTATGATTTTTATTTCTATATTTTAATTATAGCTTTTTGTTCTTGCTTGTTGTAGTACTGCATGCATGGATTCAAAAAGTAACTTTACGATAACCAACTTTTTAAAAGTAGACTATTTTTTTCTGTTTTATTTTATATAACGTTAATTTGGCTCCTTTTACAAGTAATGGGTAAATAGTAATGTAAGAACCCAAAAGTGCTGATCCAAGATCAGTTTCCTCCCATCTGTCGAGTTGTATTCAGGTTATGATGGCTGAGACCTGATTCTAGATCAGCAGTCTGGCTCCGATATACTTGACAGCAGATGTAGACGATGGCATTTGCTGCAGTGTTTTACTGGTCACTGTTATTTCAGCCTCCGGATCAGATAGCGGTTGGAGAGGATGGCTTTAAACAGTGGGATGGTAAGATTATAAACAGTAGGAGAGTAATAACTCCTCATTCTACGCATCGCCCTCCCATAACAAAGTTTTTACAATCCCTCCCAACCCATTTACATTCTCTGTGTGTGGCTTTGCTATAACTGACATAAAATTTCTAAACTTCAATCTTTGAATTTCAATCTCGTGCTACATTCTTATGATCTGCTTTTGTAGTGATCACCGCTTTGGATATGGAGGCCATGGTGAACACCGTCAAGGGCTGGATGGAAAACCCAATCAAATTCGCCCGTTCTCACGGCGTGCAAGTGACCGCAGCCACGGAAATGAACGACCCTGAGAGCCAAGGGCACATCCTCATCGTAGAAGGATTTCTGCTGTACAACTACAAGTGAGCGACTTATTTGACTCTAGGTGTCGTGAAATGCATGAATGGCAAAGATTAGATTCTGCGAACGTTTGGTAACATGTGCGTAGTACATATGTCAGAAGGGAACATCAAGAGCCGGTCACGTGACGCTCTGCATTAGTGTAGATAAGGAGGGGCGCTGAGCTATTGGTGGGCATGTGGAGCTGCATGTGCTGATTTCTGAGGTGGCTGCGTGGAAGTGCCCCAATCAGTAAATGACTTGCGACACGGTGTTCTTATTAAGGTTGTGACCTTTTTAATCTCTTTTATCTTCAAACAGGCCTTTGCTGGAATTTTTTGACAAATCGTATTACATAACCATCCCATACGAGGAGTGCAAGTTAAGGAGAAGGTGTGTAAAAACTGAAATCAAATCCTCCTTATGCTCCTTTTTAGCAGCTGAAATACATTTTTATTATTCATTTCAGTACAAGGCAATACACCGTCCCAGACCCTCCTGGGCTCTTTGATGGTCACGTGTGGCCCATGTACATCAAACACAGAGTTGACATGGAGAACTGCGGTTTGCCGATTGGTACGGTATACGTTACTCTTGACTCTTGTCCTAGATTCAAAACCACAACATTTTGGATATTAATTGTCAAATCTACTCCAACAGAATACTTGAACGGCTTGAAAACAAAAGATGAAATCTTCAACCAGGTTTATGAAGACATCCACAACACACTCCTCAATCATTTATAGGTAAGATGGCCAATCCAGATGTTTGTTGGAACAATTAAATGTATTTATATGCCATAATAAAGAAATTTGTTTTGACTTTGTCTTCCAGCAGGAGGAGGTTGCCGCCAATCATCTGTACATTCATTGTAAATAGGGGTTTTAATTTTTTTTTTTTTTTTTTTTTTTTTTTTTTTTTTATGTGTCCTTTTTTTTACTTGTAAATAGTTTGACTGGAATGTAACTTAATTTGAGGACCATGTTTTAAGGCTTGCCATTTTCTTTCAAAGCACTCCTTTGCGACTTCTTCATTCTGGAAATCGTTTAACAACAATCAATTTCTGAAATTTAGTTTGTATTTGTGTACCAATAAACCTTGTGCTTTGACTTTGCGTTTGTCCGTCTTTGCATCAATAACGACCATGTTCTGGCATTACGGTTTTCTTTTTCCTGTCTGATTTTAGTTTTATTATAAAACTGGTGTCGTGTCCAGTGTGAAAATTTGTCTTGTTACTTGATTTTAATTAGATTAAAGGTTATAGACATCAATAACTATGACTGTATACAAGATAAGAGCTGAATTTCATGCTAGATTTCTAAAAGACCATTGACTATTAACTACGTTTATGGTTCTCCCTCTTTAAAATAGTCGTAATGGTCTTAAAGTAAGAATTTAGCTTGCATTTGACCCATAGATTGTACAAAAACGACCTTTGAATGCATACAGTAATCTCCATGATCAAATAATCATCCTTTCCGCTCTTAACACAAGTTCCAGCTCAGCTCTACTATTTATTGCTGTGTGCAAAGAGGCCTATGGCTGACGTTCAACCTGCATGAAAACAAACATTGTCTAGACGTTTTCCTGAATAAACCTTGAGCTCATGTTTTAGACTGTGTTGAATGTGCTTTTAAATAGTGTCCCTTTCTCATTTGACAAAGGCCTACACATTCACTTTTAAATATTTGTGCAATGAAAAACGTGGAAGGGGATAGTGAAGACATTCATCGCCATTAGGAGCATTTGTCGTCATTGGGAGATTGGAATGGTTTAAACATTTCGTAGATCAGATTTTCTTGTGACAATGGCATGACTGAGATGCCAATGTTATTTAATGTGTTCTATTGATGAATAGTTAACATGCCAGTAATCCTGAAAGCACTCAAACATTACATCTAACTCCCTCTAGTGGTAATATCAATCACCCGCAATGATCTGTAATAAAGAAAACAAATAGGCTATGGGATTTTTGTCAAATAACTGCTTTTATTATTAAGGTGGCACCAAATTTATTTTTAGTAAATGTCTGGTGTGCCTCTCATGTGAAACGTTTAGGAGGAAAAAGTGAAAAAAGAAAGAAACGCCTCACAATGTACCGCCTTCATCTGTACCTGGGCTTATTTAAAAGCTTTTGGGAGCACAAAGTGCTGCACTTTCTCTTAGTACCTGCTTAAAATATAATATTTTAAAATGACAAAATATTCATTTATTCTCTTCTTCTCCCTACACCTGTGCATCCTGGTTTGTTTGAGCACCGCACAGCACCATGGACCCTGGAGACGTAAGGTTAAGTGGGAAACTAACGGTCAGGTTTACAGTTTGCTGAGCACCGGTTCTCAGTATCACACACCTGTTTCTGAAAAACGGAACGCAAGGTTTTTACTGACGAGGCATATGCCAACATTCTCCAGCAGGATTTTCATGGGACGTTTTGCCAATACAAAGATACACACAGTTGGGCATGTGGTGCATTTGAACTCTGTGCCAGAGCACAGTCTTGGACCTCACGTGATATCTGGTTATTCGTCTCACATGAGGAATGATAACCAGTTGCCTTTGCACGTGAAAAGAACTGCACTTTCTTCAAATGAAGTGCCACAGGCTGTGCAATATGTGATAGCACCAACTGGCACAACTACACTGAAAGCCTCAGGGAGCTCAAGAGCATCCAGACACCATAATTTAGTTACCAGCGCACCAGTGCCAAAACGAACATCACCCGCTGCAGCTACTGGAAAGCCATCTACTATTCATTCTCAGCTTCCTCGAGCTCAACCTTCCACTTTGACTGGAAGTAAAACTGCTAATAAATCCAAACTTTTAACAAGAACCAATTTACCTGCACCTTCAGCAACTGTTAATAACAGAAATACAGTAATACATTCTCCTTTCCAGACTGAGGAAAGAGGTGACAGTATTGATGATGAACCAACTAATCTTCAAGTAAACAATAGAAACTCTTTTCACTATAATCTGCTCCCGTACGGAGCTGGTAATATATCTCCTCAGAGAGAAACGGGTCATGGTACAAGGCATTTTCATAACGGTAAGACAACATTTGTAACTGTTTATGCAATGTGCGAATTATACAATGACTTTAAAGGCATTGGACCGTCGAGGTAAGTTTCACAGGACCTTTAGCGGCGCGATCATCTCGTAACACAAATTGTATTTTGGCGCCAACTGTTGGTCAAATCTCAGTTTATTAACGCATAAATGCTGTGCGCTGTATTTGTGATGTAGATTTAAAGTAAAGTAAATAAATGGCATACCGTCATGGTTTTCTGTGTCAAATTGCTATGTTACCTCAGGTGAATCCTTTTTTTTTTTGTAAAATAAATATTTGATACGTATACATATACGTATACGTATACATTTGATACAACTTAAAAATATAAAATTAAATGGCTTTGAGCACTTGGAAAATATCCACCCTGCTAAAAACAATAAATGCCCTAACCATCACAGAAAATCTAACCATTAACGTTTTCCAGTAATTGCAAAATTCCTTTTTGTAGTGTGTTTTGGCCATTTTTCCAATAGGATTTAACGTCCCACCAATAGAATCAATCACATACCAGTAGACACTATTATACTTTCCATTAAAACCAATAGAATTTCCATCCCATTCCATTCCATTTTAGGGTTATTCTTCATCAATTTAAATGTTAATTATTAAAGTCTAAAACATATATTTTCCAGGTCTGCCTGATCTCATTCCTGACCCTTATTACATCCAAGCAGCATCTTACATCCAAAGAGTTCAGATGTACACATTAAGATGTGCTGCAGAAGAGAACTGCCTCTCCAGGTATCGGCTCTCTTTGCAACCAAACTACAAAAGAAGTAAGTATTAAATAAAACTGTTATAAACTGAATATTTTTCCTTTTTCCTCAAGTTCAGCGTACAACCCAAGAGCGAGAGACCTGGATTACAGAGTGCTTCTCAGATTTCCTCAGAGGGTCAAGAATCAAGGCACAGCAGATTTTCTCCCTGTGAAACCACATCATCAGTGGGAATGGCACAGCTGCCATCAGTAGGTTTCTGACAAATTATGTTCTACAACATTCACACATCAGCATTCACCTCGTTTCTACAGAAAGATAGAAGAAAAGGGCGAGAGATTGTCTTATTCTTTAGTGATAAGGCCACTTTAAGTCATCAAAAAAGATTGTTCTTCTGCGTTCTTCTTCATAGATACTTCATAGATAGAACTTGAACTAGGGCTGATTGGGATGCTTTCTAAAAAGTAATTGTTACAAATATCATCCTTGGTGTGCATATGTTATTTACATATTTGCACCTTCCCAATTCACAATATACATTTTTGTATGTATACCTGAGGATTTGAATATTTGCATTGCAAACAACTCTATGAATTTATGAACTATTTTCGTTGTTTTATTGCATTACGTTGTTTATCCTAAAGACATTATCACAGCATGGATGCCTTCAGCAATTACGACCTCCTGGATGCCTCCACAGGCCGAAAGGTGGCTGAGGGACATAAAGCCAGTTTCTGTCTGGAGGACACTAGCTGTGATCCAGGTGTCAGGAGAAGATACGCCTGCACAGCTCACACACAGGTTAAGAGAATAAAGTTACTAATATAAAACTTAGCCATTTGTTAGTCGGTTTGGAACTATTGTTTTTCGTGGAGCAGGGATTGGGCCCAGGCTGCTATGACACCTACCATGCCAACATCGACTGTCAGTGGATTGATATTACAGACGTTTCCCCTGGAGATTATATTTTAAAAGTGAGTTATAAATTGGTGAATGCACTATTTAGCAATACCAAAAGTTAGAAACATGTTTGTGAACCATCGACAGGTAACCGTGAACCCAGGCTTCCAGGTTCAGGAGTCAGATTTCTCCAATAACGTTGTTAGATGTGGCATCAGATACACAGGGACGTACGTTCAAGCGAATAACTGCAGAATCACAGGGTGAGTTTTAAGAATGCACTGCATAAGAAGTTTCTTTATTACTGCAAACACTTCATTGATGTTTATTTATTTTACAGGTACTGATCCAGTTTACTTCATACTGGTGCTACGAGTTGAAATCATCCAAACATTACTGTATGTTCTCTGCAGACACTAATAAAGTGACTGTGACATATTGAGTAAAGCTAAATGTTCAATATGTGCCAATAACAATATACATATGAATATTTATTAAAGTTTTTTGATTGCATCTTCTATTTAATATATTTATTTTTAATGCTGTAATCTGGTGTAAACCTTGGTGCTAAAGTTTTCGTAAAACTCAAGTAAATAGTAAATGAATAGACTGATTTAGATTAGACTGAATAGATTGTTTTGCAAAGGGGCATGGACATGTAGCAATAAAGTTGAGAGCTCACCCAGAATTTTATGGTCCATTCGTTTAGTCATAAATAAGTTTTACTGTTTTGTTTTAACCACTGGGTCACATATGTATAAAGTAATTGCGGTCAAGGCTCATTTAAAATGGGTCTATGGTGTAAAATTAACGCAGCCAGACATCAGAGTCAGGAAAGGTCAGTTTGCTCAAGATCTCCAAACACACTGAGAATGCAACAAAGTCTCCGGAAGCGTTCTCTTCTGCTTGAACATTTAAAATAACACGAGAAAGAGAAATTCCACAGGGAAAAAGAGCTGGATTCAGACTTAATCTCTTGTCACTGTTAACTATGGAGAATAATTTTACTGGGCTTTTTGAAAAGAGTGGAAATTTGATTAATATGTGTTCATTTAAATAAAAATAAAAAATCCACAAGGGGGCTACTGTAAAACATAAACAAGGCACTCATTGAAGAGGGTTACTTTGAGGGAAAAACATGCTGATAAAAAATAGCCATGGCTTTATTACAAATATAAATATATACATATATATTAAATAATAGCCTGGTTCTATAGTTAAACCATGTATCCAAAGATCAACACTGTTTTTGCTATAGTATTGTAAAACTGTGGTTTAACAAATGGTAATCAATACACCAAAAAAAACATCTTACTACACTTTTACGATAATAAAATCAAGGGCTTGCTCGTGCATATTCAAATATTAGCCCATATTTAAATTTCTATTTGAATGTACAGTAATAATGCTATTTTTGAATATCCAAAAAAAACACGTCATAAAAGCAGTATTCATTTGAATGTCCATGACCTTTAATGTTCAAATAATTGATGGGCCACTGCAAGTTACTGTAAAAAAGGAGTTAAAATTTTGCAAAGTTGTATTTTGGGTACGTTCATGACCTTTTTAAAAGTTTTTTTTAACGTGCAGATGGGAGACGTTTTATTCAGGTGTTAAAACGTTTTATTCAGGTGTTAAAATAACGTTATTTTAACACCTGAATAAAACGTCTCCCAAACGTTGCAGTTTGGTCTGGTTTAATTTCCGTAGTAAACAAACGTGATATTTATGTTTTTTGACTACATAAAGAAAACGTACCATTTAGGTTTTTTTTAACAACGTTTTAAAAACGTTTTTATTTTTGGTGATATATATATATATATATATATTTCTTTTTTTTTTACAACGTTACATAATTGCAACCAAAATACAACGTTGTGAAAAGTTGTAAAAACGTGTTGTGTTTGCTGGGTTGTTATTCTACTCCGGTCCACTAGATGCTCAACACCTCGAGCCACAGAACTTTCCCATCCTATGAAGAACATACAGGAACAGTGCTGGCACCTTTTCATTCACAACATCAACATAGCTCTCTCATCCATAAAGCACCATGGCATGTAATGGTCACATAAACTCATGCGTAAAGCTTCTGCTGCTGCTGGTCGTGTTGTGCGCTTCCCGCGCTTTTGCTGACAGGACTAAAACACTCGACTTCGATGTCAAACCTGGAGGAGTTGTGCAGACTTTCTCTGCTAAACTTGTGAGTAAATCTCTTAGATATTTTAGCAACGAAATATTTGATAAGACCTGTTTTTGTTTGGGTGTGTGTGAAATCGAGGTATTTCCAATTCTGATTTGCATAGACTCGATGTTTACGCAGTTGATTTCAGTCTCGTTTTTTGTGTCATTTCTACATTTACAAGTATAGCAATGCACCACTGTACCTTGTTTTTAATAAAATTAGTTTATATAAAACTTATATAGTAATGAATGGGCGCTGTGTTTGAAAAACCGCGACGCGTTGAAAGGAAATCCACACGTCATCTTCTTATTGGACTGTTGGGGATCGATGACGTTCATTGCGCCCCTAGCGACAAAAGTTTTAAAGCACTAGTTTAGTCAAAACTAAAACCTGATTTGCTCACCTGCATGTTATTCCGACATTAGATTTCTGTGAAACCACGCACATTTTAAGGAAACTCCGACCTGCTCTTGTCTAATAAACACGTTACAAATAAATGGAGTGAAGAAATGAAAATAAGGAAGGCTTCATAAAGATGTCCATATTATTTGACCGTGGCTAAATATCCGCCTACTAAATCAAAACAAGACCATAGAAGCCCAACAGAAACAATCACAGACGTTTGGTTTCCATCAAACAACAACGGTTTCCATTATTAACCCATTAAATTCCTTTTTGTAGTGTCTTTTGGTAATTATTTCCAATAGTATTTACATTCCACCCATAGAATCCATCACAAACCAGTAGACACCATTATACCCAGTTTGCACACGTACGTCTGCAAGATCTCTTGATCTGGAAAGCATCTGCTGCCTACAAATGTTTGGCAGATGTCAGCTTTAAATACATTCATCTTAAAGACATCATATAGACGTCTAAAAGGAGACATTCAGTAGACGTTTTGCAGATGAGCAAACAACTTAATACGTCTTGCAGATGTGAATGGAGACATCAAATAGACATCATCTAGATGTTCGTGTGCTATCAGGGTACTTTCCATTAAAACCAATACAATGTTTATGGTATCTGCTCATGCAATACATCTATAGGACACTTAGGATGTCAAATAGATGTTTATTAGATTTCATTAAGATGATTCAGAATGTATGTAGCACTGACAGATAATCCAGATCAAGCAATCTATAACACGTGCTATAGAGTTTTCTATTCTTTAATATTGAGAACGATTTTTAGAACTATAGTTATTGTGCTTGGTGTGAATGGGCCTTTTGTCTTATGAAGCCAAAAGATATTGCTCTCAAATCAGATGCAGCACTCATTAATTTTCATGCAGCCTTTCAGAAACGTATTTAGTTTTTACTGTAGTAACAATAACTGGAGGTATTTTGACAGGAACCGTGGCTATTTTTGTAAGTGTCCACATCCTTTCAACGCACAGCCATCTTCAAAGGTGGAGTTTAGTCTGGTAAATTTGCATATCTCGTAGGAGGAGGCTTGGCATTGGCAACCTGTTTATCTATTTACAGTGATTTGTGTCTTGCTTTGATTTTAGAAAAAGTATAAATGCACCTTCACATATGCGTGCCAAGGAGGAACCAATGAGGTAAGGTATTTATAAACTCTGTTGGTTATATAAGTGTGTTAGAGATAAATATAAGCAATATAGCGTTCACTAAATATAAAGTCAGTGCATTAACAAAACGTATGATGTAGCCTTCATTACTTTCCATATGTGCTGAGAAGTTTATTATATTTTAAAATGAAATATTGCCGAATCCTCTTAGAATCCGTAGCTTTTTGAGACAATGCCAACTATTGTTATAACATCAAGACATTTGTCAATCTGAAATTGTAGCAATTATGCGCTGTTGCAAAACGTCCTGATTTCACAAATTGCGCAATTTCAGACTTAAATGTGTACCCTTTGTGCTTTAATTTCCTCTAGCAATGGCAAATGAGTGTTGGACTGAGTGACGATGACCAGATGTTTTCCTGTTCAGTATGGAGGTAACTGCGTTGGTTTTTGGTGGCTGTACTCAATATGCAATACAAAAAAATGAGGTTTACACAGAAGTACAAGCAAACCTATTCTCGGTGTTCTGTGTTTTCAAACAGTGTCATGTAATTTGAGATGAAAGGAAGGACAATATTGATTTTTCGCTGTCATTTTCCCCCCCGATAGGCCCCAAGGGAAGTCCTACTTGTTTTTTACTCAGTTCAAAGCCGAGATAAAAGGAGCCAAGATTGAGTACGCCACCGCATATGTAAGTTTCACATTAACTTCAGCTCTCCGCTGTGACCTGACACCACATCAACCGAGTGAAACATTCAGCAATCAGCAGAACGTATGATTCAATATGAAGAAATGAGCTTTTAATGCTCTGACACATTTCATCGACCAAGAAGACTCGGATGACAACTTTTTATTTATGTGCTTCGCACATACAAAGAATTGGCACAGTTTTTTGAAGGTCTTCTTTAAAATTTATCCTTAGTCGTGACATTGACATTTGCCGCAGATCAAACCTTCATTCAGATTCCTAACGCTCGTCGCTCTCAGATCAAAAGCAGTCAGCCCTTTTTATACAGGTGTAGCATATCAAGACTCTGTGAAAACATCTTTATCTCCAGATTAAATTGAAATTCCCCGTAGAGGGATGACAGTGACGTCCTGGTGGCTTTGTCCCCTGTGTAAATAAGAACAGTTCAAAAGAACAAGCGCTCTATAGACTCCATGTCTCTTTTTGTTTTCAAAGAGAGAATGTCTTTGTTATTCAGCCCACTCCTCTGTGCTTCGCTGTTAATGTCTTGTCACTTATCCTCTCTCTTTCTCTTCTTCTCAGTCCCAGACAGCCGTGGGTGGACAGAGGGATGTCGCTTTGAAGGAAGAAGAATATGTTGTGTCAGAGTCTTCAGGTGAGTATGCATATTCCTACTTCCAGCTGTGGGGAAACCTGGAAATAACAGAATTTTAAGATGGTGTTTTCCAGGTTTTGGCAAATACTTGTTTATATATATGTTTCTAATCAAGCGCATCTTTATTCTGTCCCGCAGTGACCCACAGGGAAGGGAAATTCCATTCCGAGCTTTCCAAGCTCACTGTCATTGGTCGGACACGCCACGATGAACTCTGATTGGCTGATATGAAAGAGGATTGTCCCATCGCTCGGGGACATTTATTTGACAGCTATGGACACTCTGCCACTTAACTGCTCACTGTCATAAGTCAAGGAAAGGAAATCAAACCATGGGAAGATATGAAAGAAAGAAAGATCTTCCCGTGATAGAAAATACTAGAGATTTCCTCAATAGTCAGCAGTGGTCAAGAACTGGAGTCATTGCTAGATGAAAAGTCTATTATTGGACATGAGGAAAATAAAGTCTCCATGCACATTTATTCATATCTGTGAGGTGAAATGAAGGCTTCTACAAATTACAGAGCAGTAGATTGATTTCTATTCTTGGCATTTATCGGTTTAGGGTTTCAGCCTGAATTCGACTTCATCCCTGCAAATCTGATTATCACGAGCGCATTCATGCTTCATACTTACTTTCTTAAGCTGATGTAATGGCACGCTCGTAGAGAATTTCCGCTAAATCTTTGGGGTATGTCAGAATCCTTTGATTATTTCTGCGGTGGAGGAAAAGACAGAAAAGTGTGCTTTATTCTGATAGCTGATGTACTGTAATTTTTAATAAATCTGTTATCAGAACCTTTTGGTTTCGCTGATTTGAAATGACAAATTATTAATTTTATACAAATGTGCATTATTTGTTTTTAAGCACCATAATCTCAAAATCTGCAGACATTTTCTTGCACTTTTAAGGGGGCAAAATCTGTATAATTCTTCAGTTGCACTAAATGTGTAACAAAAATCAGCAAAATCCTTCTATGTGCAGATTCTGGTCATAATGTGCGATTTGTCCACTCAGCTCTGCAGAAGGACTGTCGGTACCACAAATGTAGACATGAGCATCTGCACCGTGTTATAATTCTCATTGTCAGCAGTTCAGGAAATTAATGTCTAGAACTGAAAGTGTGACACTTTTCCTGCATTAGATTCTTATTTAGACTTCCACAAATACATTAAAGCCAGAAAATGCTTTATGCCGTCCTACGTCTTTAAAAAGCTTGAAATGAGCATTGCAGTACACACGAGGGAGACAAAATGCTGTAAAAGAACCTTTCGCCCATTTTATTTTCTGTACCTGTTGAAAAAAGCCTTCATTTGAATATTTTGTTGCATGTGTATCTGAGAACATCATATTGCTAAGGTAAGACTTCAAACACTAGACTAGAGTTGGGGCAGCAATAAATAAAATAATCCTTTAACAGATTGGGTTTCTGGGAGATTGGAATTGTGATTGAGTCCCACTACAGATGTCATCTAAGGCTAGAAATAATCTCCTGCTACCTTCGGCTTGCCTCTGATGTACAGTATTTCTAAGAAGTGGTCCCCGGTCACCCATGTCAGTCTGTAGATTTATTAGTACATGATGTTTCTGTCGTGTCCTCTTTATAGACCTAAAGAGAAAAGGTATTACACGGTTCACCTGCGATCTAAGAGACTTTCTGTGCAATAAATTGCTGCTGCACTCTTGAGTTATCGGGTCCAATAAAGCCTAAACTTACCGCAAAGGTGCCTGTAACCCGGTGCCATGTAGAGTGTAATACTCCATGTTGTACCCTAAAGCCTGCTCAAACAATGGTTGAGAGCAGTCTCCGTCTAAATGGGTAGGGTGGCGTCTTCTGACCTTTGTCTTTTGCTTTAGGATTCACTCTTCCCATTGTGCTGGCATAGGGGTAAGGTGGAGGCTTCTGGCTCCTGCGCCTTGAAGATGTATCTCTTTGAGAAATGTCTAAAAATTCTCGTTTTAGACCTGCATCATGCACCCCTTGATCTTTTATGGGATATGCTGGTGGTGCCACAGATGGAGTTGGTGTTTTGAGGGATGACTTGTCAGGGCAGACTTCTTGAGATGATGCCACTTTGGTGTCTATCCTTCCTGAGTGGAATCCTTTAAAAGGGTCCCCTGGTTCTTCATTGCCCATATCAATATCGGCCATCAGAACATCTATCTTCTGGACAACCTGTTTCAGTGGAAGACACGGCATAGTTCATTTATCAGTTAATGCAAATAGTTCCTGGATGCAATAGTTCCTAATGCAAATAGTAGTTGAGTACTACACGTCTCGATTTTCTATTGGGGCACATTTCAAGCAAGAGTGCCGACAGGCTAGTTTACAAGATTATGGAACTGCGGCAGAAAGCTGACAGCGGCTCTTTCTTCTTGCCTGTCTGAGGGCACTATAAACCACCTGCCAACGTTCCTCTCCAACGTTGAATACATTTGCTAAATGGAGCAAATCAGACCAATTCTCTCTGCATTAAACTTTCACTATCCCCTCATAAAAGTGAAATTGCCCAGTGCGCAATAAATTCAGGGGTCTCTATAAACAGTATTCATTATTGATATGAAGATTAATATTAAAACAAAATTCATGGGCCGTGTGTTATCTAAAATACAATCATTAAGAGTATCCGGCAGCTGATGGATAGTTAAAGGGGGATTGAACTAAACAACATTTAAACATCATTATGAGGAACATCTGTTAACATCCCCAAGTGATAAATAAATCAATACCTCCTTCATTTCCAGATGTATCTCTTTCAGGCCATGTAGAACCTCCTCGAGATTCACAACAACTTTTTGAATCTGGTCCCGAATAGCTCTCTCCGACTGCTTAGAGCTGAACGCATAAGATCCTCTACAAGGTCGACCGAGTTCCCCTTGGGCGACCTTTGCTTGACACTTAAGGTGGTTAGAATTGGTCTTGTTGACATCTTTGGTAGACAGCATAACTTCATTTGCCATACTAGGTCCGTTCACGTCTTGCAATGCAGGTCCCAGCCATCTACGTAAAGTTCCCTGTCCGTTAGAAGGGCAAAGTTCTGCATCCTTATTAAAGGTCGAATTGTGAGCGTCACTTGCGTCCATCCAGTCCGATGCATGTTGTTCCGTGAGCAGGGCCCCTCGCACAGAGCCCGATTGTTGCTCCGCTGCGCAAACAGGCACTCCACAGTTTCCATGACCTCTGAACTGTGTTGGCGCGTCCAAAGCACACTTCCTCAAGAAGGGGTGTGGCTCGGTCTGGTGCCGGTGGACCACAAAGCTGCATTCTCTCAAGCTGTAGTTGACAGAGACGCTGTTATGTTGCAGCCCCTTCCCTGGAGGCCCGTTCCACCGCACGCTGGTCTGACAAATCTGGCCAGTCACGTCTAGCTGTGCATGACCCCCCTGAATAGCTAAATGTTTCTTGACCGTGTATCCATTGAGGGAGGAGTTCTGCCGCTTTGGTCCACAGGTGTTCGTTCCCTCGTCCCCAGTCCCGAAATAGCCAAGGATGTCCGCTTGAGGTCTTTGTATTCCATTTAGTAGTTGGCTTGAAGTGGTGGGTTGAATGCGTGTCTCTCCGACCCCTTTTGTCTCGGAGAACATTCTGCGGCCCAAGAAGGGGACTCTCGAGAGGACGTGTCCTTTCTTTAAGTGTCCCGGCCTTGTCATTACCAGGAGGTGTTTTTCTCATCTGTCCTGTCTTTAAACTTTCTCTTGCGTGTTTCTTCACTCTGACCCCCACCTTTTGGTGTGTTGTTTCCTCCCGCAGATGTTATCCTGGTGGGTTTTCTTCCTCTGGACCCTTGCCCTTCTTTCTCTCTTACCTCACTTTGCTCCCGTCGTCCTCTCATTGGCGGCGGGCCTCCGTTTTCCACCCTCTCCCTCAAACTCCCTGCATTTCTGTTCCACTGGCTGTTGCTTGCTTCCTGCCTTTGACTCCCTCCCCATCCCCTCTCTCTCGCTCGCTCGCACTGCGCTGCCTCCCTTTCTGGTTCATTCTTCCTCCCACTCCCTCTTACGGCTTTTCCTCTCTCCCTCGCTCTCGTTTACCTACTTGCAAGAACTCGTCGTACCTCAATCAGTGAGGGGGGTCGTGGAGGGGGGATTTAATCCAGTGCTGATGCTGTGTGTCCATGTATGTTCCCAGCCTCCGGACTGATCTGATTACTCCTGTTCTGCCTCAGTACGCTACAATTACACCCAGGATTTTATAGCAGGATGCCAGGGGAGGCACACTCCCCCTCTAGTGCTTTATGGGGCAGCACAGGCAGGGCTAGTCCCTAAAAAAAAACGCATGAGGATGTGACTTTTAAAATTAATAACCTGGCACGCTGCAGCATGAAAATACTTCTTCATGCCTTTGGTTTATTTCTGGTTTATCTAGTATATAGTGCATATACTACAGTGTTTTAATTTCAGTTGCATGTTTGAAACATTTTGGTAACCATGACAGTTTAGCTATATAATAGCTTCTATAGAAAAAAGCAATTAAATGCAAATGCAAAAAAGCCATTCTATAGCCTATATTACATATTATATTATCTCGTGGTAACGTTGGTGTTCTTCATACCCAAGATCGAAAGGTTTATCATTGTTATTCCCAACTGCTTTAGGTTTCAGTTCTTTTCTCATTTCTACATAAACCGAACAGTCTCTCTGAGAAAGGTCAGGACACAGTTTCTGATTCATATCAACCCAAACTAAAGTACACCCTGATGCCTGCATTTACTTACTCATTTCTCTTATTTGAGTATTTGTATGTTTTATTTTTGCCCTATTACATATTTTATATAACGTGTCCAATTATCATCTTGGAATACAATACGGTTATTTAAGTAAAATTTATTTACGTTTTTGCAGTCTGATCAAATTATAATGTTAAGAAATATGGATCCAATAATTTTCAGTCCATTCATTACTTTGGAAATGGTAAGGTCAAGTTCAGGGACAATGCATTATCGGGGACAGCATTGCAGTGTATTTTGTTGTATGCTGGATGCCGCAGCAAACTTATTACTGCAAATAGAAAATTTTGTATATTGTGCACATACTATAATGTACTACAAGGATCACAATAGTAACATGTTAGCATGCTATTCTAGTACATCGCACTAGGTCTTGCAGCCAACAGCAACATGACTAAAAAGTGACTGTTCAGTTTACAGATAAACAACTTGAAAGCAGACGCAAAAGATGTTATCATAGAAGTATGTTCTGTGGGCAAACGCTCCCAGAGCGCCGGTCAGAGGGCCTTCTATTTGACACCAGACACATCACTGCAGCAGCAAACGCAGAGACGTCACTCTCACGCTGAGTGCGAGCCATAAATAGCGCAAATCGCTCGAACGCGGCTGTTCATTTCAAATTCAGTTTGGATGCACAAGTGCTGTTACCTGTAAAGTCTGACGACACTACATAACTCTAATGGCCTGCAGATGCTGTTCAACAGCTGTGGTGTGTTTAAACTCAGACACTTACTCTGCGAAGCACCAACGCTATGCTCGTTTTCTATTTTCTGTGCTGAATTTTGATAAGACAAAGCGGCAGATTTTACAAGCCTCGATTGTACTAAGAGCTATTAATGTGATTCTCATCTTTGTCTTGTGGTCAGATGGTCATTTCTACACCTCTGGTGGCGGTTACCAAGACAACTGACAGGCAGCCGTGCGTTTTTGCAGGTTAGGTGTGAAGGGACATTGCGGAGATCGGGTCAATGCATGACGTTGTCGCCAGCTATTAATAACTCAGAAATTCCACTTCTAATAAATAAAAATCAGGACAAACAAGGTGATATAACCCACCCGGTGGGATCTGTAATGTAAAGTCGCTGATAGTACAACCTTGAGAGCCATACAGAATATCAATGAATTCTTTCTTATATAGGCTATGTATTTGTTATTATATAAATAATCGCTTTACATTCACGTTTGCTTTTAACTAAAAACAAACACAGCAGATTTTAGATTCCCAGAGGACACTCTAGAAGAGAGAGAAGCGAAGGAGGCGGAAAAAAAAACAAAAGAACTTGCCAGGTTTAAGAACTTAAGTCCCTGGTAACTGTCACGTCTCAGGTATCAGCCGGAGGGGGATCAAGCATCAGCACCGAGAACAGAAGCAGTGTCAGAACGACACACCGAAACAGCCGTGAGAAGAATAGCAAATGAAACCAGCGTGCCATTTTCACACGTTTTTTAACATTTTTATACTGTCTCGCTTGCATCAGACCTATGAACATCACTGCGATTGGTTTCAAGCTCGGGACTACCCCAGGGATTATATTTTTATACTGATACCACACTGTAAACATTGATGCCATACATACACACACGTCTGGTTTGCTCTTCTTGTGAGGACTCCCCACAGACATAAGGGCGTTTCTACTGTACGCAGTATTTTCTATCACCCTACCGCTTACAAGAAAACTTTGTGCATTTTGCATTTTCCAAAAAACTGTATAATTTATAAGTTTTTGTCCTCATTTAGGTTCCCATATGTTGGTATATATTCAGGTTTAAATCTCCACCAGGATATAAAAATAGGTACATTCTTAGCATGAATCTATCAGTGTATTCATTATGTGTTACATAACTAAAACTTTTTTATCTTTTTAAATCCATTCCCGGTCTTATTGTAAAATATTCAAAAGATAGAAAAGCAGACTTAATCTTTAATCTAAATGTATTAACTCTGAAATGATTGTCTTTTTCGGCTTAAGTTTACTAACACATTTATCCAACCACCTGTCATACAAAGCAAGTAGCTTTTGGTGACACCCTCTTTTAACGATGGAATCAATAAACATTTTTTCCCCAAATATATCATATTATAGAACAAATGAGTTGGAGATGCTATTGTGTTGCTAAACGTTTCATGATTCATGTAAGGGAAAAAATTAATTCAGATTTGATTTGTCTGAAAAAAACAAAAACAATCTAGCATGCCTAGAGAGATTAACATACTGTAATCCAGGGCAAACATGCTAATACTGCTTGGACTCTTTCACTAGATTGTTCTGCATTTCTCAATAAATAAAAACAGAACACTTGCCTCTTAGGAATGACACATTTATATATGACGCACACAAATAGTGCATTTACATACAGAATTTTTAGGAGACCAAGAAATCAATGTACATGAACAGGACTTGTTTGTGATTAACAAAAATAGCCTTTAACATCCTAGTTTAAAAACATGTTGTAATGTGAAAGATAGATGATATCTTCACAAAGCAAAACAAGGTATCCGGTCCTTTATCGGTTTAAATTGGCCCAAAACACCCCATTTAAGAGGCATTTGAGACTGAACCCTGAGAGGTTTTAGGATAATCAGAAGCTGTCTGTCTGAGTTACTCAAAAGTTTCACTTTTTCCCCTTGAAATTATACTTTATTTGTAATCTGGAGCTTTACTTAAAATATCTAGTGACAAGACAAACTCAAACAACCATTTGCTACTAAATAAAAACAATAAAATCAACAATAATAAGAAGTGCATAGATACAGAAAAAATACACTAAGATTTTGAGGCCAAGAGGACACATGAAACTATTCAATAATAGTTGAGCCTTATATAGGCCTTTAGGTATACCAGAAAATCCAAATAACTCAATTCTTACAGTATGTCATTTTGTAAAAAGACACTAGTTTGGAATATTCTAGGTTAAAATCAAGTACATGTACAAACATGAACATGTGGGCAGATTTGCACTTACAATGCAAGTCTATGGGCCGAATAAACGGTTGCCTCATAGACTTCTACTAAAAGTATGCACTTTTTTATGGTAGCTTGTACAATGTTTTTGTGGTAACCGACGATGTGATGTCGAAAGATCTGAACTTGTATACACCCAGTAAAATACACAAAATAATCTGTCAAAACTGCTGAAGCTAAAACAAACCGATGGCAGAAATGGGACGATGAGACTTTAAGTTGTTGAAATCTTTGTTTACATAAGTTAAAAACAATCAGAAGTTGACGTATCAGGGAAATAACGGCTCAGTCGTGTATTAATACATATAAAACATTCATTAAAACAGTAAATAAACACGCAGAAAGGTAGTACAGTGACATTCTAACACTCTTCATTCCTTGATAAGGAACTGCATCACGGTAAATACCTCCCATCAGCAGGGGGGGGCGATATGGAGTGGGAAAAGAAACGTAAGATAAACGTAAACCGCTCTATGACCAAGTTTAGAAATCACAGGGGTGATCGTTTACAAATAGTTTAACATCAACCTGAAGATGAATTACAGGAGACATGTCCAAAAACAGTCCTTTCGGGTTTGCAGATTTAACATGCCTATTTTCAGGAAGCGAGAGGGTGATGCTGCAGGCTCATTTCCTAAAATTAGAGATGAAACGTTTCATACACATCCCCCAGTGCATTTCGTATTTGCAGTGCTTGAAATATCCTCTCAGCATCAAAAAGAGCTTGCAAATGGTCCTTCATTTCCTCCGATGGTGAATCTTAAACTGCGCTCTCACATAACCTTTGGACGAACGGGAGCGAGATCTGCATTGGGTCACGTTAGCGTTGCGCTGTAAACCACCTCTAACCCCCGTTTCTAAAAATACAGGAGTCAAGAAGAAAGACGTACATTCGTACAAGACAAACGCACATTCAAGACAGATGATTTAGTGTCCGATGCACAAATAAGGCACGAGTTCTTCCGAGCTTAAGCTCCATTTAAAACACAAAAAGAAAAGGTTCAAATTAATTTACCGTTTCAATAAAGAAAGACAACAGGTAGTGGTCAAAGATTGCCGTCATCCAGCATCTTGTTGACTCCTTCACAGATCTTCTGCAAGTGGCCGCGGTACACTTCCGAGGGTCCGTACAGCGTCGCGAGGAACTCGCAATCGGAGAAATGATTGAAGACGTGGTTGATACGGGCGTGAGATTTGGCCGTCAGGTGGCGGTTGATGGCTTGGTGCAACAGTTCGCGGCAATCGTTGAGCAAGTTGCTCATGACGCGGCGGTCGAAGGTGAAGTCGATCTGGTAGAAGCTGACGGCCGTCATCGCGAGCGTGTGTACCTTTTTCCGGAAGCGCTCGACCAAAGCCAGCTCCTCGTTGTTGAACTGGCCGTTGCGGTAGAGGACGCCCAACTTGACCACCATCTTAATGAGGTTCTTGATGATCTTCTGGGCCTCCTTACGGTTGCGTGTGTACTCTTTGGTCACTCTGTACAGCTCATCCAGTACCTCGCTGCTAGTGTCGTCTATGAAGAGGTTGGCCACCGTCTTGGTTGCCATCTTGCTCATGAGCTTCTTCTGGGCCTGCAGGGCCAGGTTCTTCGTGCTGAACGAGTCCATGATGTCTACAGATGAGACACAAACAAAGGCATCCTTTCAAAATGTGTTTATAAACATGAAAATCTTAAAACGAGCCTGTGGTTCAACATTCTTTCAAACAACAGTCAAGCATCCAAATTGGGACAGATGTTTATCTTGAGTGGAAGCGTATATGGAAAGCGTAGCAGACTCCCACGTTGAAATCAAAACAAGCTAAACGTTGACTCTTACAATCTAATGGGAGAAACACAAACCAAGTTTATACGCTCAACACAAATAACAGTTCTTTATTGGCATCTATAGTTTAGTGGAGAACCTTCAACATCCATGGAATGTTTCCATTGGAGAAAATGTTCCTTAGAGAACCTAAAAATGGAACTTCTATGTAATCTCTGCAAAAAAGCATTCGGAACCTTTATATTTTAAAGCATGCTAGCCATTCATGCAGACTTCAAAAGGTTTCACTGCAGGACATTGAGGAAACCAATCTTACCGACTCATTTTCCCATCAAAGAAGCAAGACATAAAAAGGTTTCTGAAACTACTCCCCGTGTATGAGCTTTTCCCTTCCAGCTCACACAAACATAAACGGTCAATTCACAGATTTTGTATGCCACTAAACAATCCGAACACAACATCCATGCATTTCCGTTCTCACACGGCGAACGCTACACTTTAGAGGCTTTAACAAAACAATGGACTTCTTAAGTCTCGCACAGGCCTGACAGGACAATTTCCTCTACTTAAAATGACCGCTCCCTGGGGAAGCGTTGCTCACAACAGAAACCCTTCAAGTCTGAGTCACTGCGTTGAATTGTTGCTAATTAAACCGCAGAAGTGATACTGTGCGTGGTCTGAGACCGGCGGATTCTCAAGCACATTTTCTTTTTGCACACACGCCATTTGCATTTCTTTGAAAAAAAGCACGTTTGATGTGACTCGACTCCCTGGGAAAATCTTTGCGGGACTGTATCCCTGGTTAGCGGGACTTCTAACGCTGATTGTTTTCAGAGGATTACACGACGATTGCAGAGCCTCGTATTAATACCCGTCAAGATCAAAAGCAGATCGTTTGAGAAAGGGACAAGGTGAGACTGGATAAACACTAAATCAATTTTGCATTTCCAAGCTAATCTAGATACATTTGGGCACTAATAACTGCTGTCAAAATACTCCCACAAAACAGATGACTCCAAAATCACTCAAAAATCCCAAGGTAATCTAATCTCAAAAGGAAATGGGTTGCCGAGCCATATTTCTCAGTTGATACATATCTGAAAACGTGTAGTCTCTCGTTTTTGCAATGCCAACTGCAGCAGCATAAAATAGCTGAACCCTGGCCAAGCAATATTGGGCAGCGACCAACTTTGCAACATTATCATTAGTGGCGAGTTTTACATGGGAGGAAACAAAACAAGACATAAAAGCTCATGTAACAACAGAAACCAGCATGAAACAAACAACTTCGGACCACAGATATCCCAGCAACGCTCGTGGAGTCTGATTCACCTCTGGACAAAGAAGCTGTAACAGGAGACTGGGGTTTTCAATTGCTCAGCATCAACCAGAAGCCAGCACTCACCTTCCTGGAGGTATAAGGTTGCGTTCTCCATGATTGGGGAATGGGAAAGCGAGAGATTGTGGAGAACATTGGAGATCACTGAGCCATGCCGGTCTGTCTGAACTGATTGTTTCAGGTGTGTGAGGGTGTGAGTGATTTCACCTGCAGGTTTGGCTGTTAGCTCCCGCCCTGCTGGTGCATGCTGGTACTACATCTAACGGATGCTAGACCTCCTTGACATCTAATGACCCTCCCCAGCAATTATGCCAAAAGGAACCGAGGAACAAGCTTCCTGAAGCTGGAACAAAAGGGCTACTGTCCAAACTCCAACTAACATCTAGCTGGACTGATGCAACAGATCCACAGCATGTAACGGCAGCATGTCTTTCATGTGGTTTTGCTCTAGTTTGCGGTGTTTGGTCTTATCGATCATCTGCTGTGCAGGGTTTATGGTGTATAGTCAAAATAATATGAAAAATGCACTGTCTTTTTTTTCTGGCCACACAGATCTAGAGAAGCCTGCGGTGACATGAATTATTCAGGGCTTTCACAAAATAGTCCTGAATTTTAATAATGCATGAACCAATTTAGGAATAAAGGTTTGGGTCGACTAAATGTGTTTTTGTGCAAAGGTGATCAAAGCCGGGAACGTTCATTACCAGAACAAGTCTCTCCGACAGAATTAGTGATCGTGAGATACAAGAGATGCCGACAAGATAAGCAAACCATCCTGCTGTTTGTTTAAGGACTTGGTAGCCAGATCTAATCCAACACAATTTAAATTATATTTCTACAAATGATAATAACAATAATCATCAAAATTACTACAATCTTAATAAAAATATTTGCGTGTGTGTATATATAAAATTTGTGACTGGAGTAAATATTTTTGTTTTTGCAAATTAACAATTAAAAAAAAAAAACTTAATAATCATTATTAAAATAATAATAATTTTATAATATATTTTTTAAATTGAGAAATAAACATCAATAATTAACGTTTTGATTGAATAACTAAATAAATTGTGATTTAAATAATTATATTTATAAATATTTTTGAGATTTGAGTGTTTGTGTAATTATTGTACCACCTTTTTACGGTGATAAAGTTTATTAACCAATTAAATATTCTGTGATGTAAAAAATAATACTAAAACTATACATAAGTACATTTATTTATTTTAATATTTAGTAATTTATATGCTGTAAACATTTAAAGATCATTAAATAATTTAATTGTGATATTATTTTTTTGGAATTGCACAATTGCAGTTGTTTCTTGGAATTGTGTTCTAGTGTGAATTTATTTTTATTTTTTTTGGACTTAACATCACAATTACCCTTATTCAATTTTATTTTTTTTTACTCTGAGGTAAAAAGTGGCTTCCACGGCATCAGCTCACATCCCAGACAGACCACTAGTAAAGATAAACTGCCTAAGATGGATGAGAGTCTCCAGACACATTAAAAAAAATGCTTGTTCAGCATCAGTGTGAACTAAAACTGCATGTTCTTTACTATATCCAACATCCTGACACTCAACTCCAGAGTTTCTATGTCAACAAAGTCTCTGTCTTTATAATAAAGGCTTTGGGCGTTTGTTCCAAATGTATTTGCATATAATTAATGCTGGTAAACAGGAGCCTTAAAGCTCATAATAAGCACTGACTACTGAGTACAGAGCATAATGAAGGTTCAGACAATCTGAAGACACGTCCCAGACAACTGAAAGAACGCAGACGGTTAATGTTTCCTAGGTTACAACCGAAGCCTCCATGCAAGTGAACTTTGCTGTCCAGTAAATAAGGTCATATCCCCCTGTCTCTGTCAATGAGTTACCGGTCATTGTATTGGCCTTCATCTTCTCAAATATGTATTACAGTAGCTTCTACATTTGAGTTGCTGTCAAATTGGCAAGTTAGTTGTCATACTGGTTAGTTGTAATCGGCCTATGCATACAGTAAAGGCACAAGTTCCGTTTTATTCTCAAAACAGAGGTACATTGTAGAGAAAACTGTATGCACTGACATCACTAAATAAATATTATGCAAAACTGCGTTAAATCAATGGTAAACGCATGTGTTCCATGCAGAAAATTTGACTTTCACGCAAACACAGATGAAAAAACACACATTTGGTGAAGGCAAAGCATGCAAAATATGTTACTCAAGGCACTTACTCACCTCTCCCCTATTTGAACCGGATACTGGGCGTCTAAAGAATAACTTTCGTTCTTCAAACCTCCATCTAAACTCCCCTGACAGCCAATAAACAACTCACGGGCGCATGAATAAGGCTTAAAAATATCTTATATAGACGGTAAAATGTGTCCAGCAGGTATGTGCTGCGTCTGCGCCGCTGGTGTAAATAATTAAAGCGTTTTCTTCTCCCTCTTTTCGCGTTTGGTTACCAGAGTTTGTAACCTGACTCCACCTTTTCGAAAAGTTTCAAACTTGAGGGTCCAAGGCGCTCGGTGAGTGACGTCCTAATGGGCCAATCGCGCTCGGGTTCGGAACGCCAACGGGCCAATCAGAAGGCAGAGAGGCCCGCGCGTCCAGCCTTCCTATGGTTTCCCGTCATTATCTTGCGAAAATCCAAGGCTGAAAATTTCCCAGAGGAAATTCTGCTGAACAATGAAAGGGGACTCTCGTAACTAGTGATTTGTTTTCTCTAAATAATATGGATGTCGAGCTTATATACGTTTTATTTAGTTGTTTCCATAAGTGTAATTTGAACACCTGAGAGTTTTATTTTTTATATAGTTTTTTTTTCTTCTGTTTTTTTTTTACTGTGTATATAAGGCACTAGACACATCCAGTCATTCCTTCCCGGATGTCTTTGACCTGTTTTTTCCGTTCATAAATGGAACACATTCAGAAACATCCGGTGGCTGTAAATAAACACTAGAAAGTCTAAAACCATATAACATCCTCTTCAGTGACTGATAACACAAGGAGGCCTAACACCTGCGACCACAGATGGTACGATAAAACACAGCAATCATATTCTTTCTGAATTTAACGACATTTTCCTTTTTTCCCCTTTTTATTAATTTCTGAGTATCAATTTCTTTTTGTAATAATGCCTTTATTACTAATAAAATCAATAATTTCTTATGACGTTCTATTGTATATAGTTTTTAAAAAAAAAAAACGGCGCGTCATTATTTGCCGTTACACAGCCCGATGGCGCCGCCTAGTGTTACACCTTTGTGTTGCTGCGTTTGGGTATTATTATTATTAAATGATGCTTAAAGAATTAAATAAGCATTAAATTATAAAATTAATTAACTAAAAAATACATTTTTTTTATTTAATATATTTAAGGGCCAATTACAAGTAGCCTACAATTAAAGGTCGGATAATCCGTAAACCCGTATTTTTAGCACGTAAATTGAATGTCATGTTGTCCATTTTGGTTTGTCATCACATAATTAATTACTAAAATAGCCACATTAAATAATAAAAACAATAAATATGCTATCAGCGATGTAGTACGTCTGAATGTCTTCATAGTTGTTTCATTTAGACGGCATAAGGTATTAAACAATCTACACTAATGTGATTATATTCATTACAGAGAGTGCTTTATGACAATAAGCAAACGGTCTTTGTTAGTTCGTATTAAATGTGCTCAAATAAAACTTCACGTCTGAAAAACGTAACCCTAAATGAAACCTTTGAATTTCCTTCCCATTTCTGAGACGCTTAACAGTTAGTCAACATAATTTTGCTACTGCCACTTTAAACCAGTTCCTGTTCTATCTCTCTTTCTCTCTCTCTCTCTCTCTCTCTCTCTCTCTCTCTCTCTCTGTGTAATCTATCTGAAGATAACGGGCCGCTGCTTGAGTTATTCCGAGTCATTTCAGCGATTCGGGTTTTTTTAACTATTTGTTGCAACTTGCAACAACAAAACGTTTTCTTCAGATAAACACATGCACATTTCCTCAAATAAAAATATTTTATCATAGTGTAATTGATTAATAGATATAAATCAGTCACGTCTCTGCATACACTCTAGTGATTCATAACCCCTTTGCGAATCGACTCCTTTGAATCGTTCAAAAGAGCCGGCTAACACGAGAACAAGGACATCATCTCTTTCTCTTTTTTTTGGTCACTAACCTCAACTTATTCACAGGGCGTCTGTCGCTTCTCACGGGAGGATATAGTTAGATTTTAGACACATTTTCATAGACATTTACGTCTTTTTTTCGTTGTGCGTCTGTGAATATATCATCGCACGAGCGGTTTTATGCGCAGGTTCATTTGAGTGAAGCGATTTTTATTTCTACCTGTTTTCCGTATCCGACCTACATATGGACATACCGAGGGATGATTATTGCTTCATACCTCTCGACCTGAGATGAAACCAAGAGGAGATGTTATGTATACTGAATAACGAAACGAAGAGGACGCGCTATTTTGGCACATGAATTGGACACACATCACATGCGCGGAATATAAAAGGACGAACAGACACTAGTCATGGTTTTTATGAACCTTTCTTTTCAGGGTTGCTGAGAATGCTTAAATTAAAGCCATCGGCTTAAATTTACAATATAGGAACTGTTGTAGATGATGCATGCATGCTGATTCATGTATTGTGCAACCATACCGTTACAGTAAATATTTACAGAGGTTTGTTATATGCAATTTAAGCAGATGATAGTGGCACTTCAAAGCCATTAACACCCCAACACTTGCATATATGCAGCATAGGATATAAAGTAACCTCTTTCTCTTGGCATAATTTGTTAATTAGCATTAGTAGTTCAAAAGTCTTAATTTAGAAGACAAGAAAAGACAGGATCCTTCAGAGACCATAATCAGATTAAGGTTTACAGTAGCTGGTGGCACTTTAGCACTGTGTATCTCCATTGCTCCTAAGTGGCCTATAGTATTTTTAATATAATGGACCCCAATCACATGGATGATAGTTCCTCCAGCATTGGCGTGGAGATGGAGGTCATGCCTGGCTATGTGGAGTTCATCACTAGAGCATATTCAGTCATGTTCAGTGCCTTTAGAGACTGTAAAGACTGCGGGCTGGAGCTGTCCAGAAGAACCTTGCTGGATCATGCATACATAAGCTGCACGGAGATCTTCATGTTCCTCATGTGCGCGGTCATGTGGACCAAGATGCGCAAGGGACTGACTGTGTACATCTTTGAGGTAAATATAACGATCAATGCAAATGCAACAAGTGACACACTGGTATCAATTATTTATACTGTGTACAGTGGGTTTTAATTTATTTAAACTATTCAAATTCTGGTAACGACTACTGAAAAATTAAACAGTGAGTATTATAAAGTCTTGAAGGCACCAATGGCACCCTCATTGAATATTTGAAGTTGTTTTGAAACATCACCATTTGTATGTTAAAGGTCATTTGTGCATCTACATGTGGGAAAGTTGTCTTCTGAGGTTTTAGGTATTACTAGTACTACCACCAGTACTTGGTGTTAGTTGTGCACAAGTCTAGTTGCTTCTGGACAGCAGTATATCAGGAGTCTTTGACACTTGATGCAGAAAGTTCACAAGTCGTTATTTTAACTGTGACTAGATTAAGATGTCTTTCCGGTGTAATTTATCCTCCATTCAACCAGAAAGTCCTCAGAGGTTTGGTTCGCTGTTCACAAAGTTACAATGTGCACACAAGCTATTTTACATATTTTTTTAACTTTGCATTTTACCTTTTACATACTTTTACATACAAAGATGGCTATGCAAACAGGCCCTATTACTATCAAGTTTCCTAGACGTGAATTTGACCAAATCGCTTCATGTCTGGGATTTTGATATCCCCACATTTTGCATTTAATGACCATTTTCGAACTAGCTGACATGCGAGCGTTGGTTTCACTTCCTCTCCTGAAACGTAGAGGCCGGAACCATGCTTTTCAAGTACGTTTCCGGCTCTCGCAGGCTCAGCACATGTGCTGCAATTAACAACATCGATAAGACTCATGGGTCCCCCGCATTCAGGGGTTTATTTCCCCTTTTGTAACCTCTATTCTCTCAGCACGTTCAAGAAACGCTGACGGATGGTGTGATGTTTATACAGAAATATGTGATTTGTCTGGTGTGTAACCCTTGAGTAAGTGAGGCAAGGTTTTGGCAAAGAGTAGCAACACCATAGTTTGCATGGCTTTGAAAATAAAGAGATAAGCATTCGTCAATTGTGGACCGTTAGTCTCTTATCAGTGTAACTTGTGCTTCTTGGCTAATAATACCCTCTGGGTGCAAGAGGATGTCCTCTTCTACATAACACACATGATCAAACCATTGCTTGCAAAAAATCAATCAATGAGAGCTATTGGATTTTGGTGCGCTGGTACTGCTAAATGTACCCAGGGTTGTTTCCAGAGCATAAACTATAGCGAACACATAGGCGTAATCTTATGGGGGGACAGGGGGACACGTCCCCCCCAATATTCAAATATTAAAAAAATGTGTGCATGCG
>JAUCMT010000053.1:1669694-1684023 GCA_032357475.1 Enteromius thamalakanensis
ATAACTATATTAATGTTTTTATTATAATTATATGATTTTAGTTTTATCTAAAATCATAAAATAACTTATTATATATATATATATATATATATTTTAATGTTGATATAAAACAATTTTGTTAAAAGTATCATGAATTTTAATAATTCATACAAACTATATTACAAACAAACAAAGTAATACTAAATACTGGGCTATACTAACTGTATCTATAGTCATAGAAAAGGCCACAGAAACACGTATTTCCGGGCTGCAGTGTGAAGTACCTTCAGCAGCTGATGAAGAGCCCTGCGAGGAAGAGGAGATCTGTGTCTGTGTGTAGATGGACAGCAGCTCCTCGTCCTCCAGAGCGAGGTAGACGGGCACGATGGTCTCCGTCGCCAGCAGCTCCGGCTCCAGCTCCATGAACTGCTACAAAAGACCAAAACACAGGCCAGTCAGCCTCCAGCGAGCGGAGCGTCCCACACTCGACTCGAGGGGACCCAGCCTTACCTGCACTATGTCCTGCGGCATAGTGGACATGTTCTGGGGCAGTATGATGACCACGGCCCCCGCCGACTGTCGCAGCGCTTTCTGATACTTCTCGTACGAGAAATCTGCGAGCCGCATCATCACGCATCGACGGCTGAGCACCTCGGCCTCCACCGTACGAGCCTCTGTGTTTAATATGGCATTACGGGAACCTAAAAAACACATTTGATTTATTATTGCATGTTTTTTTTACCATCACAAAACATCAAACACCAGTCTCACAATGCATTTTGGTTTTTCTCCAGTGTTTTCACTGAAAAGTAGATAAAAACCTGTAAAACCAGTTTTGACTCATGACCTTTTATGAAGGCGTTTCATAAACACAGCTGGCATATCTTGAATTCGTAAAAACTAAATGTTACTAGTACTAACAGGCGATCAAAAACATTTGTTAACTGAAAAAATATACAAATATTAGATGACAAACTTTAAATTAAAAGTCTTGGCAAATAACTGAAATATATAAAATAGTAAATTATTATATTATTTATTAATAAAAGCTATAAAGAAAAACTAAAACTGAAATTAAGATCATTTTAATATTTAAAAAAATTATATTTTATATATATATATATATATATATATATATAATATGAATAAACATGTTTACTAAAGAGGTTTAATTACTAACTAGAATTATATATAAAAACAAAAATATATAATAATTAATATAATAAATATAAAATACAATAATGAAACAAAAAGCATAAAACATTAATAAAAATATTTTAAAAAATCCCTCAAACATTAAAATATTAAATACATAATAAATATTCAATAATATATAAAATTAATGTATTTACAAATATTTGTATTAAACAACCTAAAGCATTAAAAACTGAAATATTTAACTCTAAATATAAAAAAAAAAAAAATAAACATAATATAATGAAATTTAACTATAACTAAAACATTACTAATTTACAGCGAGGTTTGGGTTAATCTCCAAACAGCTCTCAAATGAGTGACTCGGTACTTAATTAAGGTGCCACTGATGTTTGGACACGTAAGATAACGTTACTACAGTAATACCACGGTATTTTCCTGAAGAAACGTTGAAAACTTATCAACGCTTGATGGGTTTGAACCTGCCACCTTCAGTTCAGAGCCCTGAGGAGCCTTTGCGAGGTTTCAACCTATAAACCTTGAACTATAGCAACACCGCGGTGCAGTCTGGGGTGTAACTGAAAGGCTGCAGGTTTGAACCCCAGCAAGCGTTGACTCACGAGCCGCTACGCCACGGCACGACAGGGTTGTCGTTAAAGCATTGTAAGCTGTTTCGACGGCGGTGTAGGGTGTGTTTTACCGTAGGTTTGTCCCTGCAGGTCGTACTGCTGCATGCGGTAGACGCTGAACTCGTGCGCCGCTTCCGCGCGCAGCGGACACACCAGCACGAGAAACAGCACGAGACTCAGCGGGAACGACCACTTCAGCATGTTCTCCAACACCTCGCTGGCCTCCTCAAACATGCTGGAGGTAAATCCCGACGTAGAGAAACCGAAAAAAGACGGAATGAATGAGTGACGGCGAGCGCTCGAGCTGTCAGCGGCCGCGGGGAGAGTTTCAGACAGGCGAAGTCCACGGACACCTACATGCCTGCCTGTATTGTTACGCTACTACCGTTTAAGTCGATGCCCGTTTAGCTTTTTCTGTGGCAGGTTTGGTTCAATACAACAAATTAAGGATCTGGGGTTTTAGAAAATAATTTAAACTAAAGAGATCTTGTCCATGTGTCTCTTGTTGGGGATGCTTGGGGTCCTTCAGGAGAAATCAGGGACTACCTCACCCGACCTTTTTTTCTTTAGTGAGCTTTATTTTCACACAGACACGGTTATACGTGCGGGGCGCAAAGCAATTCTTTATATATAGAATGATTTAACATTACAAATAAATAAGTAAATATTACATTAAATAGCCTAACTAAATAATATTATCTCTTGGTTATATTATTCTTGTTATTATTATATTCTCTCGAAATTTAACAGCATACTACTACTACTACGAATAATAATTATTATTTTTAAATTAAAATAAATTATATTCGTAAAGTTTAACATTAAATATTTACAATTAAAGTGCCCGTATAATGTCCACTAGAGGGGAGTCTTTCCTAATAATCAAAGTCTGAGCCCTGTTGCACATTTCTAGCCTGGATAAAATAGGTTGACGCATAAAAAAAGTTGTTTTTTTACATCTAAAATACTAATAATAATAATAAAAAAAGCCGAATGCCTTATTAGTGAGGTAAAGTAGGCTATAGGCAGCATTTTTATTGTTTATTGTAAAAACGGTTCCAGTTACACGTTTCCCAAACAGATGTGATTGTATGACATTGAAATGTGCATTTTTGTTTGCTTTTCCCATAATTCATATAAAAATGCCCATTACAGCAGTGTAAGTATTATTAAATAAACAAAAAGCACACGAAGCAGAATAGAGTATGCTTACCATTTAGAACAGAAAGGTAAACTCTAGTAATGGCTAAGTGGTTGAAGGAGATAATCAATCTTTTTAAGTGCTATAAAACAGTCTGAAGTGTTCAAAAGGGTTTTTTCCCCCCGTTTTTTTTTTTTTAGAAAATGCCAACCCTACTCAGTAACATTCTCAGAACATTCTAGCAAGGTTTTCTTAATGTTATGAATAAACGTTCTTAGAACGTTCATTCAAAATTATCAGGTTTTGCATAGGTCTAATGTTCTTTGGTAAACATTACCACAGAAACCTATATATATATATATCATTCATGGAATGTTTTATTATTTATTTGAATTCTGATAACAGTCAAATTCATTTCCAAACTGTTTACAGAATTCTAAAATGCAATGCAAAATGTTTACATTTAAAAATAGACGTTTCGAATATGTTTTCAGATCTTTGTTATTTGTTCAGATGGACCAGCTAAAGTCTCACAGACTAAACTAAAGTCTAGCCTCTCGAAATAGAGGAATGTGTGAAACATAACGAGTTATTATAGGTGTTTAAATAGCTACAATCCGTCACTCACTGGCTTTCTGTTTGTGTGTGTGTGCAAAGCCAATGCGGCGAACAGGTCGCCTATAGATGTGCACTAGTTCTGGGCAATAAACACGTGAATGTAAACACGAACAGATATAACGTCAACAGAGGCGTCCAGTGAAACAGACAGCTTGGCTTGCGTTCTGATGGCCTGGAAAAGCAGCGCAGTCAGTGCTAATGGACGGAGTAGTCCTGGAGGAGCCAGCGTTTCCATTAAGTCGCATTAATGCGTTCAGGAGAGACTCGCACGGCTCATCTCTTCCTATCCCGTTTCAGACTCTCTGAAATCCACGCGGCACCCTTAATCTGATATTTAGAGTTTGGACTCGGAATAAAAGTGGCACTTTTGTCTCACAACGACTTCTGTGCCTCCGCTGACCCGTGCATGTCTGACATCTACCCGTTCTGCTTCCGTAAACCGGAGAGATGTTATGCCGTCCATTAGCGGAGCAGATCAATGTCATCGGGTCCAGAAGGCTGGCCTGAGCGCTCTATAGTTCTCCTTCCTCCGCTGATCACAGGGTCTGGTGTTTGACAGCTCGTGAACTGTCTAGCGGTAATGCTTGTCTGGGAAAATATTGTGGTGCATATGGTCTCGAAAGTGCTTGATGCGATTTGAAATGTTTGGGAAAAGCAAATGTGGCTGAACGTCTCTCCCTTGTAAGAGTTTATTATCTTGTGTGCCAAAAATATTGTATAAGCCTATCTGTGTTAATGTGGTTAAATAGTCCATGACCCTGCTTCATGCTGAACGTGATGTCTTTTTGTTGTTATTGTGATGCTGCAATGTTGTGGCTGACCAAAGCTCTTTTGAAACATAACCGTTAAAATTGCATCTCTTGTGCGTCACAAATGTGCCACCAAGTTATCGTTAAAGTAATTATCCAACCAAGAGGGAATGTTTTTCAGTACATTTTGGCAGGTTATGAACAAATGCTCTTCCAGTAACCGTAACAGATCAATCGGTCAATTATCAGGCCTTTAAAGGAATAGATAACCCAACAATGAAAATATGCTAAAAATATACTCACCCTCGGGGGATCCGAGATGTAGATGAGTTTGTTTCTTCATCATATCTGGAGAATTGTAGCATTATCCCATGGGTGCCGTCAGAATAAAAGTCCTAACCACTCATAAAAACATCCCAATAACTACTCCAGTAGCGAGTCATTCTGACGGCACCCATTCACAACAGAGGATCCATTGGTGATGAATCGATACTTCTCTATATTAAAATGCAATAAAATATTTGTATAGCACATATAAAACAGCAGGAATGTTCTATTCTTAGTAGATATGTTTTCTTAGATGGGAAAGCACTGGTTAAGCATCAAAACAGATTGCAGCAAGTCAGAGGTATGTGTGTGGGCTGGCAGTTACTGTAATATTAACATCTTCAATATGCTGCAATTAAACTCCCACTATGGCTCTGAAAGAAGCTATTTACTCTAAAAGAGCAAAGAGCAGGACATGCTGTCTATGGTCTGCCTTTTAATATAAAATCGCTCCAGGCCTGACATTAAATCAGTGTATGACCTTTAGAGCAACAAACAGAAGACGCACTATGGCAGAAATTCGCTGTACGAACTTTATGTGTATGACACAGATGTATTATGATACATCAAAAGTGTTGTGATTTAAATCGGCTGCTGTGCAACACGTTTTTGTCTTACGTAGCAGTAAATGCAACGCAATATCATAAACAATGAGCAAGAGTTGTTTCACATCACTTTTCAGAAGAAAACAATGATAAAATAATCTACTTCTGCAAAATGTCACAATATTCTACTAAAACAACACTTGATTGAGCCACACTCATGTTTTGTTGAGAGCTCTAGTTGCGTTTTAATCGTTTAAATCTTTAAAGCTCATGTTCGTGCATTGAATATGCGTTGCCCAACAATTACTGAATGAATTGGCACTGTTTGTTTGTTGCAAGTCAATTCACAAGAAAGTAAAAAAAAATTATTCCAAATATAACAAATCTTGTTTAGGACAACTTTTTGAATTAACCTGTCGACGTTTTTATCTTGGTGTGAACGACTTATTTATAATCTATTGATATCACAAGAAGTGAGTCCATTATAATTGAAAAGCACAGATCTTAAGAGTCCAAGGATTTTCTTTTCATCGCAGAAAAAGCAGGACTGGAATATATTTTGCTTAACACTTTTTGCATTTCTTTGTGATTCAGTGATGAATCGTGGCAAGATGGGATCATCAAGGTCTGCTTTTATCTTCAGGGTATGTTAAACTATTTGTTCGCTTATATTAACCGTGATTTGTACAGATTGAGATAAAAGATTCCTTGGCATCAGCATTCTAACCAAATATCCAAGATGGGGAGGATCTTGATCCTTTAAGCTCAAGGGCAACAAAGAATACCTTATTTAAATCACACCATCAGATCCTAATTAGTAGCCATGAGGTCTGGACTACCTGAGGATTTGGAGATAACAGGAAGTGTGCGTATATTCTTGATATGCTGTCAGTAATCCAGACACAGATCTGGAAAGCTCTGTGCAGGAAATGAAGAAACTTTGTAGCCACAAGTGATGAAAAAGAGCCTGACTGCCACCCGTAGTACAAACGGAGCTCTTATTAATACATAAAGCAAGTCTAAATGAATGTCTGGAGCAAAGGTCAGAAGCAAAGTGCTTTCCTAAACATACTGTACGCTATATCTGCCAATCCAATATGGTGTTTAGAGGACAGGGCTGTAATTGAAACATAATCTACATCCGCATTAAAACTGCACCACTACACTTGAAGTGGTAACGTCAAGCGTCACCCTTGAGTAATGGCTGCAGACAGCATTAGCGCCTCATCCAGAGTTGCTCTCTTCTCCGCTGCCCTGTCTCGGCGTCTGCTATTGATGGATTGCCTGTGCGAATGATGGAGCGGTGAGGGAGAGATGATGAATTGGCCACGTCAAGCCCATTCCTAAAGCCTTGAGGTAGACTCCACCCAGTAGAACAGGCAAAACCACGATCTCAGATCAGCTGCGATGAGGCACGCGTCAAGAAGCAATGCAATACACCATTGCACCATCCCTACGGGTGTTGCATATGCCACTGAAATCTGGATGTCCACAGGCCTCTTTGAATGGGATTTCCACGCCACCTGTCCTCACAGTCCAGGGTTGGACTTTGATGTGAGCACAGGGGTGGTTGCCAGATGTGGAGGCCCATCTGTGGTCTGGAGTCTTTTAGGATTTTATGCTCGAGAGGATGCACGTTGCCACAGATGTGATCATTCTGAGTCAGCCTGATGAATCCCCACATGTACATAAATGACAATATATAATTAAAAGATAAGCAAATAGTAGGAAGAAGGATAGTAACAGAGCACTGCAAGTTTGATGAAACAAGCATGGGCCAAATGGGGGGTTTTCCGCAGCGATGCCAAAACTCACGTTTGCTGAAATGTTGAAACAAATATGTCCCAAACAAGGATTTTTGCAGCAATGCCGTAAAAGAACAATTTTGGTTCCCCAAAGAACCTTTCTTAAAAGAACCATTTTCTTTTCATTTTAATTATCTGAACATTTTGTCCACTATGGAAATGGACATCAGAAGGTTTTTCAGAAAATTACCAATGCCAATAAAGAACCATTACTTCTAATAGCGTCGGTGGTCAGTTTACAGTGTTTGTTGCTAAAATTATGAAATGCTTAAAAGATTATACGATTATTGACCCCCAAAAAACTTATGTATTCAGCCCAACTCTACATCCAAAAAGTGCAGTTTAGACTGTTGTGGTTTTGTAGACGCATATTTCTGGGAATCAGTTTTTTTTGCTTGGCAACAATTCTCCAACTTGACCACATGGCGGAGCCTCGCATAGCTGTGTAGTTCTATAGAAGTTAAGTGATGTACAATGAAGCTGATTGTACGTTCCAGCTAGTTGATCATCGGGGCAAGCCACTTGTATGAGAGAGTTCTTGTTACTTCATGATTTTAAAGTCTTTAATTCTTCAATTCTTTCCAGGTTACTCAAGAGAAAGACCATTTTCCTTGTTTAGTCTGTTGTGACGGTCCACCTCGTGAACAGAGGGACTCTTCTTGGCACACTGGAGTGGGCTGCAGCTCTGGGTATCTGCCACATACCACCAAGGCCTCCGATGTACACGCAATGTGTCTTTGTGCATCTGTGTTAGCGTGTGTGTGTATGTGTGTGTGGGCGTTTCTTCCGAGCAGCGCAACAGGCTGGCATGGCATCCGAACAACCACTGCCCACTCGGACCAAAACAAGCCACACTTCTTCTTCACTACGCTGGCACACAGGCCGGCAAAACAAACAAACCAAGGGCAGCGAAGTTCTGCCACTTCATGTCACAGCGAGAATCAGATTGCCTTTCACGGACAATCTGAAAAAATAAAAACGTTGGGGAGGAAAATGATCTCATGTTTGGATGTTTTGACAGTTACGGGTAAGCTAATTTGGGTGGTCATACTTATCATGATGCAGATCTGAAATGCCAACATGTACATCACTCCATACCATCTTTCCAACATAGCTGAGGTTTCACGGCAGCTGAAAAAGAACCGATTTGACTGTTTAAATATTCAGTTTATGCGAACACTTTCTTATTAAACTCATATTAGATTCAGTGTGCTTTAGATCAACTTCCAATATGGTTAAAAAAGGAAATAATGACGACTCTTCTTCATCAGTAATGTTCACCATTGAACATTTTGATCTGGAACATAACATTTTTTAGTGTGTCCCTCTGAAAAAAAACATATAAGCATTAAAACGCAATGTGAATAAAACCAAAATGATTAAAAAAATGTTTGCTCACATTGAGCTGACTGAACAAACAGTGCTCTTTTATGGGACAATTCAGCCTAAAATCCAATACAAGTTTTGTCTTTTATTTACTCACCTGCATTTTGTTGTTTCTCCATCCTTTGTTCTTATTGTCATGTTTTTAAAATCTAATAAAATCATGTATTTCACTTACGCTGTTAAGTTTCTTTAAATATTTATTGTTCTGTGTTAAAAATTAACCACATTAATAAATGGAACGACATTAAGGTGAAAAATTACCTCAGAATTCTCTTTTTGGGTGAACTTTTCCTTTAAGGAATAAAACAGGAGGCCAAAAAGAGGGGACAGGGAGGTGAGAGAGAGAGAAAGAGAAAGAGAGAGAGAGCATTAAAGCACTAAAAGCTTTTCTCCTCTGGCTAAAGGCTAATGTTATTGCCATGGTGAAGAAATCTCCGGAGCTGGAGAAAAACGCGATGAGGTGATTCATAAATGGACTGTGAGGATCCTATGGGACAATAATTAGACATGTCTTTGTCTCGCTCTCTCGCTTAATTCTTCTCGTTTTTTCTTTCGGATGATGGATTGACAGCCTTGGCGCGGTCTGGGAACTAATTCATCAGGATTTAGCGAGAGTTTTAGCTGTTAATTGGACAGTTCCTTACCTCAGCTCGGCAGCGCGCGAATCGCCGCTCCTACGGCAACCGTTAATCTCATGAATATTAAGTAGCTCGTGATGACGTACTAATAAGCTTCCAATAGCAAGCGAGTCTCTTGAAAACTTTAGTTAATTTATTCTGACGTCTCCCGATGACTTTCCTATAGGAACAGCTCTCGCTTTAAATATTAATCAAGTCTTTCTGACGTCGCTTGGTATTCGTCAAAAGGCTAATACATGGATCATGAATACTAAGAGGAAAACCTTCAGCATTGTATGATTGGTAAATTCGCGTCGGAGTTCGATGTGAAATGACATGATCCAGAGAGGTTCACTTCACTCCCAACATCCTCATGTGAACTTCACGATCACAATGCTTTATTTAAAACGGTAAGTGGCTCTAAAATGCATGCTAAATTACTTTATAGTTAATGTTTTTGTAATGAAGTTGCATTTTGTGGTTAATTTATTGTCTATCTATATCTATCTATCTATCTTTGGGTGTACTTTTTTATTTTTTTATTTATTTTCACCTTGATCTATCTTTTAGATTCGATTTAAGTTGAAATGAAACTGAAACATTCCAGATCAATAAATTGTTTTGCTTTGTCAGGGTGAACACAAGTGCATGCACTTTGCATTGGGATTGCATACTTTCTGTATTGAACTGTATTGAGCAAGCTGCGAGCGCAGGGACCACGGACCCTGTTAAATATTTAGATGTGTGCGAGAGTGAATCACAACCCGTTTGGAAAGTCTGGAAGCTGTAGAAGGAAATTTTATGCATCTTTCCTTCATGAATGGGATGTGGTTGGAAGGATTGAATCAGGCGGCCATACAAATGCAAACCAAGGCATGAAATGTCTTTGATAGGCCAGACTGCTGCATTTTTACTTTACAAGCATGGCATAAACAGACCCTCTGGAAAGTTTGTCTGCGGTTGATGAAGTACAAGCTCACACACGTGGAGACAGGGGCCCATAATGCATTGGCTTCGGGTTTGACGTTTTTAGTGCTCCGGACACCTTGTGAGACAGCGGGTCCCCACTAAATCCTGTCATTTTAACTTCTGTGCTAGATTAATTTGTTTTATGTCCACTCTATCAAAAGATATTGCGCACTTATTACTCAAAGTCTCATTGAAATGGCAGAATGGCCATGCTGCGCAATGAAATGTAACGAAAAATAAGTCACTGCTATACGGATCAGAAATAGAAGTAAATAAATTACAGTTCAATGTACTTACATGAGAAGGACAGTAATGCTTTGCTTTGCTTGCAATGAAAACTACGTCACAGAATATAAATGCTAGCCATTTGAGACTCTTTGTGTGTTTAGAATGGATGGATTTTTCCTCTTTGCAAGGTCACAATTTGCCCAAGTCAACACGTCTTGATGTTTAAATATGTATTGCGGCTGCATCATGTGCAAATGGTGTTTATTCTACAATCATTGATTCTGTGTCCCCTCAATATTAGCAGGCTGGTTAGCGGATTTGGTGAAATGCTTTCATATGTGATTTATAGATGCAATGCAATATTACGTGCAAAAACATTTCACATTAGTGTGAAGATATTGTGGCAGAGACCTTTCTAATTTAATACATTTTTCATCACCAATCATGTTGTTAGCATAAAAAGTTGAACACAAATGGCATCTTCTTTGATCCAAAGACCATCTTGAACTTGATCGACCATCTGTACAAAATCACATGGTCAATGTCACTGATTTACTTGTGACCTAAAAAATAGGTCCTTTTCATTTAATGTCATAACTTTCAGTGTACTTTCAGATTAAAGTGGAAACGTGGTCTGAGGCTTTTTATACCATATGTTCCTTCTTTTTTTCCTCTTGAGAGCTGTTTGTGATATACATCCAACCCAGCAGGCACCGGTAAACATTTTAGCGCAGCCCTACACTTTTCAAATAAAGGTTCTGTGGTTCCATGAAGAAATTCTACGGAATCTTTTCATTCCACAGGAGGTTCTTTATTGTGGATGTTCTTAAAAGGAACTTTTAACTGTTCTTAAAAGTTCCTTTTGAGAACTGTTTACTGAAAGGTTCTTTGGGGAAACCAAAACGGTTCTCAAAAATCTCCTTTGGACCTTTATTTTTAAGAGTGCACAACATGTTTTTGAATCTGACATTTTCTACCGCAGATCATTTGGTCTTAACGGCTCCCAAACATAAGGCCATGCGGCCATTATCCAATCAGTCTCAGAGATTTTGTCTGACCTTTTACTGCATGGCTGCTCGCCGGAGCAGAACCAGTCCGGCCATGAGCTGTTTGGCGAAGTCATTGTTTGAAGTATCATCTTAAAGGGACAGTCCGCCCCAAAATTCAAGACAATTGATTACTTACTCGCTCTCAAGTCATTCTGAACCTGTATGTTGTTATGTTTTATGGGGAAAACACTTTTTTAAAGAGTCTTTATACAGCTCTTTTCTATCCAATAGTTGTTTATAGTAACATTATTGACATAACTCGGAATTCTGACATCATAACTCGCATCTCTGACATCATAACTCGCAATTCTGACATCATATCTCGCAATTCTGACTTTATGACTCGCAATTCTGACTTTATAACTAGCCATTTTGACATCATACCTCGCCATTCTTTATTTATAACTCACCATTCTGACATCATAACTCGCGATTCTGACATCATAACTCGGAATTCTGACATCATACCTCACCATTCTGACATTATAACTCGCGATTCTGACTTTATAACTCGGAATTCTGACATCATAACTCGCATCTCTGACATCATAACTCGCAATTCTGACATCATATCTTGCAATTCTGACTTTATGACTCGCAATTCTGACTTTATAACTCGCTATTCTGACATCATAACTCAAAATTCTGTCTTTATAACTCGGAATTCTGACATCATAACTTGCAATTCTGACTTTATGACTCCCAATTCTGACTTTATAACTATCCATTTTGACATCATACCTCGCCATTCTATATTCATAACTCACCATTCTGACATCATAACTCGCAATTCTGATATCATAACTCGGAATTCTGACATCATACCTTACCATTCTGACATCATAACTCACAATTCTGACTTTAACTCGCAAATCTGACATCATAACTAGCTATTCTGACATCATAACTCAAAAATACTTTCTTTATAACTCACAATTCTTACATCATAACTCGGAATTCTGACATCATAACTCGCCATTCTGACATCATAACTCGGAATTCTGTCTTCATATCTCGCAATTCTGGCTTCATAACTCGCCATTCTGACATCACATCTCGCAATTCTGACTTAAAAAAAAAAAATTAACATAATCGCTTGGGATGAACTATTCCCATAGTAAAGAAAACTGAAATTCCACAAAATCTAATGTGAATTCCTTCTGTGCCTTCTCATGCAGAAAATACTAGACCGATCAATGCAAAAGTTATTTACATCTATATTTAATCATATTATAATCTATTCTTAGATTTAAAATGGCATTACATCATTTATCATCTCTGTTTTAGTGCTCAGTAAAGCTGTAATCTCAGTATGACGTGTTTCACAATAAAACGTGTTACTCTCTGAACTTGACCTTTCAGAATGTGTTTGGCAACGGAAAACTATAATCTACAGCAAATTCCCGTATTTCAAAAGCAGATCTCCCCAAATCTGTTTCTGTTTTCCACTTTTCCTCATTCATAGGATTCAAGCTGTTTTATAATCAAATATTCATTCCCTGATTATACGGTAGGAAAGGGGGCTAGGTGTTAACATACATTTTCCCCGGCTGGAAATATTTGTCACCAAAGTGTCCTATTCACAGTGCACTGACACATACCCTCGACCGCTTTAGCAATTTCCTGGAGAAAGCCGGACAGTTGCAGACTCTTGCTTCACCGTAAACCCAGTGTACACTGACACTATTGCATTTGTTTAAAACACAATATAGAATATAGACATGGTAATGGAAATCATGTGGGAAAATGGGATTTTCAGGCCTTGAAAAGTCGTGGAAGTTATGTACTACAGTTCAAAATGTTTAGTTTTACTCTCACCAAGCCTACAGAATTAACTTAATGTTGTTTTTATTACTGACCCCCAAACTTCTGAATGGTGGATACATATCTAAAGGGATAGTTCACCCCAAAATGAAATCCAGTCATTGCAAACCTTGAGATATTTTGAAGAATGTTGGATAACCAAACAGTTGACGGTAGCCTATAATATGGGAAAAAAATACTATGGAAGTCAGTGGCTACCGTCAACTGTTCGGGTACCAACATTCTTCAAAATATCTTACGCTTTACAAATCCTTGTCCACACAATCAGCCACGTTGTTTTTTCACATTGTTAGCAGTGAAATGTTCATTTTCAGCAACAAACGTCTACCAAAATATATTCTTCCCCCTCAGCAAAACGCTCTCAGACAAGGAGCACAATCGCGCCATTATGACATCACTACGAGGGTGGCCCAGGAATGCTGTGGAGACAACAATAACACACCGCATTTTTCTGCAGCACGAAAAGTAGAAGTCGTCATGGCTTTAAAATTCGTCTGTCCGTCTTCCAGTCTAGCAATGTCCAAATCTAATGGATCATTCTGTTCCGATCAGCTCCATGAAAGGAGACTCGAGACATCGGCCACTTTTGCAAAGGGCCGTGGCGAACTCTTTTCTACATGCTCACCCCCTTTTTCCTCGTTTTATATTCTCCAGGAACTTTCACTCCATAAGAGGGAAAAGAAAGAGAAAAAAAATTGCTACAGAAACCTTAAAATAGGATTCTGGGAACAAATTTGTCCAGTAGCTGCTTGCAGCGCTCAAGTCTTGAGCCATTCAAAACACAAGCCATGTTTTTCCTCAAGGAGCTTTGAAAAGATGAACTTTGACTGGGCAGCTGTAGCGTCCGCACCGTAACATCTGCTGTTTAATCATGTTGGACTCTTCAGTCGATGTCTATCAGCTAAACAGGACAATTTATATCGAGAAGCAGATTATTGCATTCCAGGTTTAAGTACGCTGTGGTTTTCACTGCATTACCCTCAGGATCGGGCCTTTTGTGGAGTCAGTTGTCTTTAAAAAAGGCCAGTTGAAGTTCAAATATGCTGAATGGGGAAGCAACTTCAATGGAATTTCACCAAAAGTGACTCTCTCTCATTTTGTTTATTTCTGTTGTGCTGTTAAATTAGACACTGAAATCACACAAAGTGCCATCAAAGTAGTTGTGCACTGATTTTTTTTTGTATTGTGTGACAATCGAAGCTGTGGAGACACGTTCATAGCATAGACTGTAAAAAAATATGGACGTAGTGTCCGTGACGTCACTCGTAGGTTTCTGAAGAGCGTTTTTGAAGCCTAAAGTGGGCGGAG